>JABFPJ010001382.1:0-26115 GCA_022817425.1 Gryon sp. ZL-2020 | reverse complement strand
GGACAGTAGTTTTATAGGAAGTTGCCTTTTATTCTTACTTTAAATCTAAACTTTTATATTATCGATGTTTTGAATAAAAAAATATTTCATTTAATTTAAATAACTATTTTTATGGATGTATTTTTAGGTGGAAATAATGTAACACAATACTATTGAATTACATTGTATTTATATAATAATGATATCAGATATAAACTCTTTCAGTTGTTACTTTTTTCAAGTCATTATGACAGTTTTATATTTATTTTATAGCAAAGTACATCGATTAACTTATATAAAAAATTATTCATATAAGAAAAAATATTATAAGAACATTGAAGTCGATATTAAATCCAGGTTAAATATATTAGTGACAACGTCAATGAGCTAAATAATATTTATGGATATTTTAAATAAAAATCATCATGATACTGCCAAGATACAAAAGATACAAAACCAATCGCATCGCGACACATAACAGAACCCAACAATTCAAATTTACTAGTTGCATCCCTTTTATATACTATATCGAACGGTTTAACAATTGAAGTGTTAATGACAGGCCATTTAACATCATTTGTAAATACGTAAAAAGTAAAATTTTCTATAATTTACGTTTGAACTTTAATTTTATGACATCAGAACAGTGTCGTGGTAATCTCGATTCAAAATGTTCAACACAACTTTACTATTGCGAAGCAAACGAGGCAAACTTCTGTCCCATATTACGAAAGTGCAATTACCGCTTCACCAAATGGAAGTTTAAAGTTTGTTAACGAAATCTACTAAATTTTTAACCAGCCTCTTGACATCTTGTCGGACTCGCCATATGATAAATGAAAGACAAAAGAAGAAGTCACACCAAAATCCCGACTTAAAACTGATACCAAGTACGACAGCAACAACAACTTTTCTAACAATGTTTAATTTAATGTAAGACACCCAAAAACTTTTTAACAAAATATAAGATTTCCGAGCCAACAACATAAAAGAATAATCCTTTACTTTAGTTTGAAATTGATCGCTCAGAAAGTGTACTGTTTTATTTTGTTTCATTTAAAAATAAACTAACCTAGTTTAACTTTTAATTATGCAGAAAATTGACGCAATAAAAATTAAAAAAAAATATTGCTTTTGAATTCATATTCACAACCTACATATTTAATTTATAATACCCTGAAATATTGGTGGAACTAACATGTTTCCGCTCTCGGGCAGAAAATGGCTTTTTTGTCCTGATTATATGTATAAAAAATCAACGTCTCATTTGCATATTAAATGACAAAACTGACGGCTATTATTCTCAAATAATTGGCTCATTCATATTTTTTATATAATTAAAATCTTGTTTAAAATGTAATTAAATTATTTGTAACGTTTAATTCAACTGAATCTCATATAAATTAATTACAATTATTATTTATACAAATATGATTATGAAAATTATTTAACAATTAAAAGTTTTAATTATAACGTTAAATATATTTTTCTTAATTTGTTTTTGTCTGGATAATGTATGTCTGCATATTAACGGTCATAATTTCGTTATTGATATCCTTATTATAAATAACAAAAATTGTATATATTAATAATAATAATATTATTAAAACTAATTTTAATATAAAAATAACAAATAAATTATCCAATTATTATTTCATAATAAATTAAATTATATTCCACGGAAATTCTTAATTAACATATCCATTGAACACGAAATCAGTAGTTCTAGTTTTAAATTTGGTTTTATATAAAAAGTACACAATTATTTAATATTATTTTGAAACCGAAGGTTCTTAACCAAAACATTTATTATTGAATAAATCAACAGATACTTAACTTTGTAAATAAATAAATTTACCAATTTGTCCAATTTTTTAAACATTTATTTCTACAATTTCGTTGATCATAGTACCACAAACTCTGTTTCCATATTTTATTCCGTTCTCTATGACCGCAGTAACAAATTCTCTCCGTCTGGATGTACAAAATAATATTTAACATGTAAAATGCAAAACTTTCATTCAAAAAGTGTGATTAACGTATAAAGTGGGTTCAGTTATGAAAAAAGAGGGATGTACGCTGACAAAAAGTGCAAGAGCATATTACGAGCAAAAGTGTTCGATGAAAGCGCTTGGAAGCATGACGATGATGCTCGATGCATTCTGTCGAATTCAAAGGGACATATCGTTTTAACCGCACGTAGCGTTCTTTAATAATCATGCTATTACGACCGGACGGTAGCCGGGGAGGAGATCGGGGGAGCCCATCTACCGCAATTAGTTTTACGAGGCTCTCGTTCCGGCAAAATGGAACGAGGTGGCAGCCACGTTTTAGCCCGCCAACCGCGCTTTCAAGTCCACGGCTTGAAGCTCCAACACCTACAATGAAAGTTATCGTCGACTCCTGACCCTACTGTGCAAAGGATCTGAATGGCTCATCGTTCAATGCAACCCTATAGTTATCTATTATTTCATCACCCGCTATACACATTTGAATAATCTTTTACGAGTATGACACAAGCGAAGAGAAAAGAGACACCGAAAGAGTGAGAAAAGTCTGATGGCGAGGACAGAGCTTGAAAATATATATACTTCCGCTTTTGACACACGAGGCGCATAAGAAATAAAACACACCGCTTGAAAAGCGTGGATTTAATGAAGCGGCACGGAATGTAGCGCGTTTCCTTCCTATAGATAATTCAGTTGATACCCTAGAAAGATAAATTATTCTATTATGCTGAATTAGAGTGTATAGAGCTTTTCCCACGTGCATTTAGTTTGGCGTGGTGTTATAAAATAGATATTAAAAGGGCCATCGAAATAAAGACAGTTTCTCTTCATCAAATTTATATTTTATGTGTGAAAAAATTTCGTCAGAATTGCGGTGACGGTACGTGTATCACAGTTAATAAGAACGTCATGAATGCATATAATTAACGTTTATTGCAAGAGGGAGAAAAAAAATGTTGCAAAAACAACAATTTTATAATGAGAATGTATTTCTCAAAAATAATATAATAAATGTTCATTTAAATGATGCAGAATAGTTAATAAACAATAAAATCGTATTATGAATAAAATTCATTGTACTTAATCAGAGATGGGCAAGCCCCATTACTCAATTAAATCATATTTTTAATAATTATTAGAAATAATAAAATCAAGTTGTTAAAAATTGTGTATTTATTCTCATAAAAAAGACTGTCTTAAACTAAAAATACATATGCCATACTTATTATTGATAAAAAAATGAAAAATATACATTTTAATTCAGAAAGTAATTGAAAAGTAATTGAATTTTTAATTAACCATTACTTTTGTAAATAAAATTCATTTATACATTCAAACTTAGCATGAGTAAGACCATAAATAGATTATATTTTAATTATTCGAATTTGCAACTTGCTAAATAACAATAAAGTTTTCAATTATTTTTAAAATGTATAATATTTCTCCAATTTTTAAAATTTAATACAAATAATTAGGTAATTATTTTCACCCATCTCTGTACTTAATATAACATATCTCATGAAATTAAATAATTGAAGCTTTCAGAATTTAAATATTAACACATTTCTAATACTCAGTTGTACTTTGTTTAAAATTTAAATAAAAATGCTAAACAAATTTTCAAAAAATATACCATAAATCATTTCAATAGTAAAGTCAGTTTAGGATGTAAGCCCGTGAAGTTATGTCGTTTTAAAGAAACTTTACTGAAAGAGGACGTAGCCCCAATTATTGACAACGTCTAACTGATTTATATATGTATGAATATAATTAATACGTTCAAGTGTGACTTGTAACATGAAATATATAAGGTATCTATTGATACTATAATTGCTTACAATAATTAAATTTGAATTAGTTTGTAGCATAATTATAGTTGATAACATAATTACTGTCAAATAATGTTGTTATTTAAATCATATTAATTACTAGTTCACTCAAATCAACGGCATCGCCCGGGCGAAAAGTCTAAAACCGCTTATGGTTTCCTATAGCTAAACTCCTAGCTTTATCCGAAGTATTTTTACGGAATTCCTATGGCTATCTTGTGAAACTCCACCTCCTATGAAACGAAAATCTCAAATTTTCCTATAAATTTTGGTAAAATGGACCCAGAAGTATAATATAGATTTCATCTATAATTTAGTGAAAAATGCTCATAGTTATATTAAATTTAAAAAGAAACATTGCAAATTTTCCCATAAATTATTTTAATATTATTTTTACATGTAAAAGTCTGGGACCATTTTTCAATTGTTTATAAGCAAAGTTACTATATATGCTTTTCTGGTTGTAATCATTATAATTATAACTTATAAAGCTTTATTTGTAGTCGTAATAAATAAAAGCTTTGTTTGTAGTCGTAAATTTTGCAACAAAAACAGTGAAAAATGTAAATTATAGTTTTTCTCAATTTCATGAAATTATCCATACGCCAGTGAAGTTATCTGCAACTCGTTTTCTGTTTCGACAGTCATTATTTCACTTCTTCTTTTGTGAATGTGTACATAATGAACAAGTTAAAAATTGTTTTGTGTTTCTAAAACTTTTTTCAGTGATAATTTTTACGAAATAACGAAAACATTTCAGCACATCTTCTAATGAAGACACATAATTTGTGGGCTAAAATAAAAGAATTGCAAAAACTAATGCTCTAACGATTTCTTGAAATTATAATTTCTAAATGGACCTATTACAGCTACCAAAAAGCACGACGGATATCCGGCACTTTGCTTCTACGTACATTATGTGCGTATGACGTGCACGGGGGAGATGAAAATTACTTGTGTTCATTAGAATTTAAAAATAGCATTTTGATATTAAATATAAGTTAAATATTATAAAGTACTGGATAAGTAATGAAACTTATATTTTTTAAAATATTAAAAATGAAAGATATTTTTAGAATAAAATTATTAACGGCGCAATGATTTTGAAGAAATCAAAATAAAATCTGTCAGATACAATAAAATAGAGATTTTGAAATTCAAATTTTGTGATATAAATTTAAAGAATAAACAAATTTTATAATCACAAAATATTGGATTTAAAACATTTAACCACAACATAAATAGTTCTGATGAGGAAATAAAACTATTTCGAAACGTCAATTGAAGCAATTATTATTTAGGATACCGAATTTAATTTTAGTTTAATTATATGGCAATTTTCATGTTTCTGTTTCAATAAATTTTTATATTATGCACATTCATTAAAAAAGTCATTGCAATATTTTTTGTATTACACATAAATGAACATGTTTTTCATTAGACTGCATAGTATATGAAAAAACCATATTCTATGAAAACATGAGAAGCCGTTATGTTAAACAAAATTAAATTTACCTTTAACAAACAAACATTTCGCTTTAAATGTGAACACAAAAACAACTCCAAAACCATTCGCTTGCAAATTAATAAAAAAAGAGAAAAGAACAGTCAATAGAATATCAAAGTAAAAGCATTTGTGATCAAAACATTGTTTTTTGAGCGTAAAATGTCAAAATGCTAAATTTATTTTTGTTTCAAATTAAGCGTGATTTGGAATATTTGCAAAATAAGTCAATTAATAATAGTCTGTGATTTCAATATTGCGGCCACAAAAATTCATAATTAAAGAGAAAATTTAAATTAATCCGTTAAAATTGTCATTTCTATAAGGGAATGGGACCAGAATTAGGGATGTACGTGAATTTCGAAAGGGTTGAGGCTTCTTTAATTATTCTCTAATTAGAAACTGATTGCATAAGTACAGTCTGTATTAAAACGAGTTGAGTCTCATCTACTTCTTCTCCTCCGTCCCGTAATGCAAGGCCTGTCGTAACGTTAATGAATCTTGTGCGTTATCAGCGGGAAAGAAAATCAAGATCTCGATCTTCACATTGACGTGATAAAGATAATCGAAGTACTGTGAATCCCATTATCGATGAGGTCCATGCTTTTTGCATGGTGACAGTGTTATCAAGCATCTTTATTGTTCCAACGTCCTGATTACAAGGAGATATGTCGTCGTGCTTGGGTTTAGCAAGCATTTTTTTTTCTTGATTTCCAGTTAAGATTAAAAGTGATGAACATGCATATGAAACGGTGACAACCGATTTCCATATTATAGAAAGAAAAATAAGAAAAATATTATGCAAGATTTTTTTTCCACTGAAATGTAATTAAGTTTATCTTATATTGCTTTATTGATTTAATGATCATTTTTGAATAATATAATTTGTTATTAATAATTGAGTTTTTTTCTTGATTAAATGAATGTCGTTTAGTTTAGAAAATTAATATGAAGTATGTATATAAAAAAATTATTTTAACTTTTGTTCAAATTTTGACTTATATTATAATAAGTATTTACTCTTTTCTGACACGAAGAAGCTGCTGATGTAAATTACATTAACTTTCGAAAGTTTTCTTGGATGAAAAATCGAGTAAAAATCTGTACACACGTTTTCTTGTTTCGAAGTAACACAATAACTACTGTATTTTCGTTTACAGACTTTAAAGCACAGTATAAAATGTCTTATGAGAGAAAAAGAGCCAACCTTTATAGGACTATCACAGCACAGTTCGTTAAAATGAAGAGAATCGAAATATATGTTTACGTAGAAAAAGTTGATACGATGATAACAAACATTCTTACAACTGTACATACAGTTAAAAACTCTTTTAACGATCCTTAGTGTAACAGAGAGTTACATTTAATTGGAGAAACAATAAAATTTTAACAATCTGCAATTTTTACACTTAATTATCTGGGACAATTGCTATTGTTTAAACAAAAATAAACGTATAACTACATATATATTTTCAAAGATTAACTCAAGTTTTGATTTTTACATTTGTTCTTTAATTTCAAATTTAAATTAAATTTTTTTTGTAATTAGAAGTACTAATTGTATTTATCATTTTTATGCTATGGATATTAATTATTATTTTCATATTTTTATTTAACTTATAATTTCCTTTACAGATTATTTTTAATAACGTTAAATCTATTTGATTAAAAAGTATCCCATAAAGACTTATAGATTATTACTTAGGCAATGTTCTGATGTTTAATATTTCAATAATTTATTCAATTAAATTTAATTTTATATTTAACATTACAATATGAGAAGATTATAAGGATTAAATGGAAGCACACAAAAGAAGCTCCTGAAGTTAAAGCGGATGTGATTCACGCCTCAAAGGAACAGTGAAGATCAATCAAGATCGTCTCTGAAATGCCTGAGGAAAACATCGGATCAGCTGATCAAAGTTACAAATATAATTCTCGAGCAAAGTTCCTGACATAGATTTTAAATTAAACATAAATGCATCTATTTATAAAATTCGCACACAATTTATTAATCATTTCGAATTAATTTGAATGTTTAACAAATAAATTATGAATATAATATCAAGCTGTCTACTCAATTTCAGTACGTTCTATTTGCGAGTTTCTTTTTATTAGTTAAAAATAGTTTAAAATATTTTTTAACTAATTAAAATATGACAATCAAAAGAAATATTTAAAAATGTTTAAAAATAGTCAACGGAATTTAAAAAATGTAATATTTCAAAAACGAGATATAGCTTTTAAAACGAGATATTACTTTACAATTGTATTTGTAATATTCTTTTATAAAACGCTTATTCATTTCATAATTTGTAATTAAAAATTCTTCCTTTATATTTCTCCGAAATTAAATATAAAGGTCTTAATTAATTGCAAAAGAGTAAAAAATTATTGTTGCATTTTTTATCGACATTCAACATCTATACATAATCTAATTTAAAAAGATTTCAAAAATTCATTTTGATGGAAGTATGAATATAACATTTTGCTGATTGAATTCATTCTTAATAATATTAATTCGATCTAATGGAGATGATTTTCAAATCAAATGAAATTCAGTATTTCCTTTAATACCTATAACTAACCTTATAAGCATCTGATGAATCGGCAATTATTTGAATATTAATATGAAAAAAGACTTGGTAAATTTAGCAACACCCTTGTAATTTTGATGTGATAAACGGTCAAATTTCAATTTCAAATTTACATATACGATTAAAAGAGTTATTTCAATCAGCATACACATACAAGAGATACAGAGGTAGAGAACTTAGTCAGCGTCGACATTTTGAGCACAAGTCGACTGAGGAAGTAGGATTAAAAATTCAGCCGAGCTTGCACTCGAGTCTCGCGAGTGGTTAACTTTACACTTAAACTCGATTTAACTTTTAAGTTTTCATGAAACTACTGCTTCCAAGTAGCGAATAACTCAATTTATCAGCTTGTTAGATTGCACTCTTCATTCTTTATTTTGCCAAACTTACCCAATCTTGTAATTTGTGTAAACTAAAAAATCACTTTTCATTAGTGCAAATTGACGAAAAATAACTCGTGTTGTCGTCCAAGACGTTTCAGTTCAAATGACCTCGCACAGTGTAAATGAACCTCGCTTAATGTTCGGTAGTACCATAAAGATAAGCAAATGCTAACACTCTCTTATACTTACTCTATTCATTCATTCAAACTACAAAATATTGTAACATAACCTTATCAAGCTTTAATTACAGCAATTTTTTACATTAATACGTTTCGTCAAAATTTAAATTTAAAAATATTTTTGAACGTAAGAGCATTTTTCAACGATCGACATCAAATATAATTATTCCGAGGCATTGTCTAGCGAATTTCGCTGTAGAAATTGAATTTTCAGTTAACATTGGGAAAAAGGTGCTGTTTAAGTTTCACAATTAATGTAATACTAAATTTAAAAATAATGCCAGAAAGCTCTTTCTCATCTACATTTACACTAAGATCTTAATAGCTCAATTTGTCCGAGCGCCTTGTTCCCGAACGATACTCGTTCTTTCGGAACGTAGACTAATAAATCGAATTGCATTTTGAGCGAACGAGCAGGACCAACGGAAAACGACGTTTCCGTCGTTCGAAAACGTCGGATTGGAGTTGGTGATTCGTTAGCAGACATTGTCGGCTAAAATTAGCGACCAATTTTTTTTAAACTTTTTTCTCGCTGCGAACAATGGTTCTGGGATCTACGAAAAACTTGCTGCACACATAGTACATCTCTCTAGTCGTAAAAAATACGTAATAGACCATTTTCAACGTTCGTTTGAAACATTCAACTAGTTCTAATCGATTTCGTTATTTTTTATGTTTCAGAATTTGGCGACCTAGCTACAGCTTCCTAATTTCTCTACGAGACTAGTTCGACGCTATGCGATTCAAACATTTGTATTTAACATTATTCTTTTTTTCCCTTTAATACTTGTCATGAATAATTATTTGTATTTAGAAAAAAAGCATTTTGTATTAATTTTACGGCTCATTCTCAAAGAATTTGTTCAATATTTATAAAATGCAAATTTAAAGGGATACAAATTCATAATACTTAGACTTGAGACTCTACTCTTGGAATTACATGTTGATTTTTAATGAATTGAATACATTTGAATAAAAATGAGCTAAATTTAATTCTGCATTGAATAATATGCTAGCTGATTAGACCTGAAAATGTAATGTTTCAGATTTAACTTCTCCAATAATTTTCAAATTTATGTCCAGATAATAAACATTTCAATATTGATCAATAAAATTAAACAAACCAAAAGATATATGTACAGTGTATAGAATTAATAGATTGGTTTATTTTCATATTTAATAACAGTTATTTAAGTTATTATTAATTTATCTACAAATTTCATTGTACATTCATGATAAATGTTAACATAATCTTACCCAATACTGCCATGTTTGAATTAATCAGTATGTTTTGATTAAATTCAAACAGAACTTTGAAAACAATTACCATTTTGAGAAACCAAATGAATTACTGCATAATTGATGCTTCAACGTATTTGCTCAAATTTCAAGAAAATTTTAAAGGAACCAATTTACAAATTGAATTTAAAGTTTAATTCGAAAAATATGTATATTAAAAACTTTAATTTATATTATCTATATTCAAGAAAATTGTCTAATGTTTTTTATTAACTTTGATATTCACGAGAAATGTGAGTGATAAATTATGTGGCAATTTCCATGAAGTTCACGTATAAAAGATGAAAAGAGTTTAAAAAAAAACTTTGTGTTTATGTTTTGAAGTTTAAAGAACTTATATCTACTAGAAAAGCTAAATCATAAAAATTACTAAGTTATCTAGTAAATCCTGGATACGCTTTTCCAGTAACTTGGAAATTGCTATTGGAAAATATATTCCCAGCATCAAAGTGCTGCTACAAACTTTTACTGCATTTCACTATCGTCAGCTAGTAATCCCGCATTTAGTAAATACGTTATCAACGTTTATGACGATTTTTTTTCATTTTTAGGAACAAAAATAAAAAATTGTAACAACAAATAAAAAATATATATTATTGATGATTAAATTCTTCAATTTCATGAACATCACTATTATAAATATAATTATTGGTTAACCTTAACAAAGCTTTACTCACTTTCTGTATAAGTAATAAACAAATAATATAAAAGAAATCAAAATAATAAACAATATATAACTGTTTATTGAGAAGATAGAAGAAGATGTGAAGAGTATACGTATTTTCATAAAGTTTGTAACGATGAAAGTGTGATTTGCAACAATAACGATTTCACTCGACAGTTGAGAAATAATTAACGACATGATATCATTGGCACATTTCGATGGACGTTGAATGTAATTCCAAGAGGATTATTTGAAGCCGTATTTGGCCACTTGTAAGAAATATTTGTTCGAGAATAATTCGCGTCGGCGGTGCGCAAATCGATTTCACGGAGTCTCAAAATTCAAATTTGCGCACAAGCGATGAAAATGTCAAGTCTTATCCAAGAGATTTCTAATTAACGACCTTATTCGAAAAAAATTGGAGAGAGGAAACAAAAGCTTTGGAGCTACTAATTAATACTTTACACATACACAGCACACTCGGTGAATTAACGAAACGAACTAACGATCTGCCTGTTAATTATCGAATGATAGATAGGCAATTTATTCCATGCATTGTACCATGAACGCACTCCAATTATTATCTCTTGCTATACACAGTCATTGTCAAACATCCTCTTCCCTTCAATTATGCTCTGGTGAAGAAGAAAAAAAAGTTATAAATAAAGCTTAAATCTGATGATTCCAGAAGACGAGATTTTTCGTTCCCCTGGAGCACCATCGAGGCCAGCTTTTCGTTCTCACCCGGACGCCGAAATGGCGCGCAGTAGCGGAAATTTTTAATTGCATACATATTACTGCATATTTGGAGAATTATCGATCGACCGTTTTTCCGTCCGGGTGCGTGTATAAGAAGTCGACTACCGACTAACAAGTAATGAGCGTCGAGAATTAGCGCTCGCATTTTTGACCGATTGCGCGCGCCATTTTATGCACTAAGAAAAATGAGCTCGATTGGACTGACACCTTCTGCGATCATGGTTCGCCGGACTTGAACCCTTTTTCTTAGTGCATTCCCTTCGATTTGTCGCTACAACGAGCAACACAGGCGTGCCTGTTATTTTTGTAAGAAACACGAAAATATATTTAAACGATTAATTAAATATCGAAGTGATCAGAAGTTTTATATTATACACCGTTGTTTTTAGTTTTAGCGAAACTTTCTGTTTTCTACTTTTTGTAATGGAGATCTGAAGTAACCAATTTCACGCACTGATAATACCAACGTGCAAAATCTTATCGACTTATCATCTTATTTCATAATAAACTGTAAAAAATACTTATAATAAGGTTAAATTATAATTTAAAATAATATGTTTTTTATAACATTTTTACATTTCTCACTGTAAACTTAAAATTTAAATTGTAAAAGAAAAATAAACAATATGCTTGATTGCTTTAAACATTTTGATAAAGAAAGTTGCACATAATTATTTTATGAGTATAAACCCTATGACACTTACCGTAGGAAATTCACAAATGGCCCATATTAGGTTTAATACTATGGTAACACATTCGGCCAGTAGCTCAGTACAGTGCCAGACTTGGGCCAGTTGTCGATTTCCCATAGGGAACCTTTTGCTAAGATTGACTGGAATTTGTGCATTGCTTTGTTCAATGTTTGCTGTAACATTGCTGTTGAAGCTTATTTTGATTACAACGACTTACATATATAAACGAGATAATTGTATATCTCATATAACCAATCATCTCAGAAAAATTTTGTCTTTGAACACAAATATTCGTCTACATTACTATTATTGTCATATTTTTTTAACGAAATACGACGGATGTATGAATGTATATAAGTGTATAGTTAAATTAAGCGAATGCTAGCAAACAATTTTCTGCGTCAAGCAACTTGAACATTTGAAATACGAAACGAAAGAAAGAATAATATTAGTCATTGTCATAATCATAGAATTAAGAACAAGCATAATCACAATAAATAATTATAATTATCGTATCGAATATAACAATGAACGTCTTGTTGTCGACAATGTAGGGTAGAGTTATGGACATTTCATAGATCATTGGACTTCAAAATGGCGCGCGCACATTTTTGTCTTAAAAGCCATTAACGATGAGTGATGTGTATCATAAAGTTCACGGTTTGTTTTCGTTTAGTTTGTTTAGCTACGCAGTGTGGTGGATTAAAAAATAGTCAAATTGATTAATGGATTTGTGTTTAAGAGGTGCAAAAATGATCTAATAAAATATCATTGCAGAAAAAAATGTGTCGATTTACTTTACTATATACCTTGTGCACGTATTATCGCATAATATGAAAAGTGTGAACATAAATAACAAGTTTTTATCGTCTTCGTAATGTTAGTCTTATTATCTTTTATACAACGAAAAGCCACGGGATTTAGTAGATGAATATGTTTGCGCGTGCTTGCGTAAATATTAGGTAAGTTTAACAATATTTTTTGCAACGTCGATTCTTTGTGGAATACGATGATCATACATTGAAAAGCTGACATTTATTATATACATTTACTGAAATTTGTCTTCATATAAATTTTTTAATTTATATTTATAATATTTCAAAAAATAATAGTTAAAAATCTGTAACTGCAATAATATTAAATTGTTAAATTTAAATTACAAAACATTTTGCAGAGTTGGGAATTGCGATTGATTTTTCTTTGTATGAAATATCAAAAAAGCTGTATAATATCCGAAATGTGTCATCGTTAAATATGCATCATTTTTTATAGTTTTAGTTAATTAATTTGCAGACATTATAATGCCTTTAATCGCATTCTTTGAAATATCACATGTTTCATTAAATAATAAATTCCAAAATATCAAAGCTGTATCAGAAGGTATAATATGCTTTGGGTTTGCATATTGCGTGGATGACATTGATGCGTGCACTTGGGCACAATCAATGTGAAGCATACAACACAGTCTAGACAATGGAGACCATCGAAAGGCTGAACAGCGAACGGCACGGGGTTTATTTCATGAATATTTCAGCGGCTAGTGTTGGTAATAAATAGCCCGCTGTGGAATTATATTCCTGAGGTATACCCCTCTCTGGTTTCTCTCTGTCTCTCTTACACCCCGTTTTCGAGAGGGAGGCAGGGATGACCAAGCGCGGAATACTAATTGACTCGAAAGAACAAACGAACTCACCGCAATATGCATTTTGGCTTTCAGCATCGCACCGCTTTCTTCAATATTTCATATTAAGTCAAATATTTGTCTCTGTTAATTAACTGCTTTTGATTAATTGCATTTCTTTGTTAAATTTAGTGACAATATTAAGAAAGACAATACAATATTTCCAATATCATGGATTTTATTTCAAGTTCTATTTTGTCGGTCTTTTTCGTGAACTTTTAACATGCGTTATTATTGATTACTCTTCAAAATTATGATTCAATAATAAGATAAATGATTAATGTAAAATATGTTTATATAAATATTCATTGATATATTTTTTGAAGACAAATAATTTGATACTTAAATAAAATTTACAAAAAAAATTGATTTTTAGTAAATACAAGCAAGACTTAAAAAATATGCATATATACATATTAATTAAAAAAAAAACTAATATGAAAAGTATGAATACAAAAATTGGTTTTTAGAAATATAACAATTGAGGTATATTCAAGGGCAACCACTTTCTGTATAAAATAAAATACCAATGAAATAGTTTCTGTGTTCAACTTTTATATTGTACACTGATTTATTACTCAAATAAATGCCTGAAAATGAAAAACAAAGGCAATAAAAAACTGTGCAAAATTGTAAATGAAATTAATTCTCTGAATTTGTTTGAGGTTTTCATTTAAAACAATGTATTTTTTCACTTAATACAATTTTACTCTATATAAAATATATTCATATAGGTTCTGAACATAACGTACTTCATGATATTATTTATTGTAACAAATTTTTCGCATAATGGAACTTGATTGATTTACTTATATTATAAATATGATAGGCATCGATGTAACTATTCATATCTTAATGAATATCGAATTTATTATTCACATTTACAACACGGATTTGTTTATCAGTGATATTATTTCATTAATGATTTTGATGAACAGATGACAGCTTATATTTTGACATTATCGTATGCTAACTATGAGTTGATACTCTTATAAACACATTTTTGTTATATTAAAAATATATAGACATGATAATTCAATCTCGTATATTAATAATAATAATATATCATTAACTTTTAATTGAAAATATATGTACTCAATATATCGTTGGAAAATGTGAAATGTATTTTTTTAAATAAGAAACTTTTAGTTACAATTAGTTTATATTAATTAATGTACATTTTTCTGTTATTTTCTATGAATATAGTCTATTAATATTATGTTTTATAAATAAATTTAAAACTCTTTTAGTGTCTAAACATATACTATTAACATATTTGATTTTTATTTGATTAAGATATTTCCATTTTGTACCTCAAAGATAATCAATCAAAAATGAAGTATTTTAAAAATAATGTTTATTTAAAAATATTAATATTTACTTATATTAACACCGCGATTAATTATTTACTGTTATTCCTAACAATTTCTCAAAACCAACAGAGTTTGATTGACTGAGAAACATGAAAGCCGCTATTAAAGCAAAATTATTTGAATCTCAATACTGAGTTTTCGTAAATGGTCAGTTTCGATAATGCCAATGACAAAGCTAGTACTGACATTGCGTGATAACGAGGAAGAAAGCCACCTGTTACATCCACCACAAACTTCGATCATCTTCTTCACTTGATATACTAAAGACGAACTTGGCCGAACATAACGATAATACACTAAATTAGAGCTCGTTTGACTTGCAATTATGCAGTCAGAAATGCTTTTCATGAAGGTCAAAGCTCCTCGGAGACCTAATTATTCCATAATGTTTGCATGGGCATTTTTATTTTTGCCATTATTTGTGCAAATTGAATATTGCATGAAAAAAATTGCTTTTGTTAGGTTCAGTTCTCATGACTTCATTTACAGTGCAAAATTAGCATGTGTATATGATAATACAACAATTTGTCTTATTTTCATAATTTCGTGAAAAGAAGCACATAATACTCTTTATAAAACAATGTGCGGCATAAACGCGAACAAAATGTAATATTATAATTTTGCATACAAATAGCCTAATGTTTTTACATCATCTCATGCTGATATACAATTCATTCAATTGTTTGTCGTAATTGATGATTTGTATTTATTTGCAGTAGTTGTAGGAAATGCTCAAAAAACTGACAAGTAAAAGCATTTTAAAAGGCATTTTAAAAGTTCGTAAAATAAAAAACTAATAAGCGTGTCAAGGCGTTTTTTACGTAAAACACGACACGCTGTTGGAACTGAGGTAACTAGTTATCCAATCAGCAAAACTTTTTTAATTAAACTTAATCGAATAGTATATAATAGCATTTTGTCTGACGATTCAAATGCTCGTTGTTATTTCGAGTATAATCGCATCAGTTAATACTCAAACTGTAATTATTTTTGTTTGTTCTCTTTGTTAACAACAATTTCATAAAAACCGGAAAATATAATTGAAGAATTTTTTTTCTATTATATTGGTATAATTTTTCTTGAAAAAGATCAATATAGTTTAACAGAGAAATGTATTTAAAAAAAAGTTATTATATTTCTTAATCATTAAATTGCATTATTATTTGCTCCAATTTAATTGTGATTTCAAACAACGCAGATATAAATTTTATGCATTACTATTAACATGTCATTAAATCATACCAAAACTGCCGTTTTGGTATGCTTTAATGTTCTTCTAACTTTAAGTTTTTCGTTCAACTGCTTTAAAACACGTACTACTAATGGACAATAAAATGTTAAGTAAATGAGGAGTAAAACTGATGCGAGTTAAAGAATGCAATCAAATTAAGATGTCTTAAACAATGTTTATACGAAAGACAATGATGTGAGACATAATATGACTTATTTTAATGTTAGTTTTTGAAATATTACCCAGAGAAATATAGGAAAAGAAATGATTTATTTCAGTATATGTTTATTTATTTAGATGCGTTTTTTATCTAAATAAAACAATTCGAAAAATCAAAGTTAGTGGAAAATTGATTTTTCTATTGAAAATGTTATTCATGGGAAAATATACGACTTATACATTCATTTCAAGTGCATTGCAGAATCGATCGCTATGTAATTTTTCGCAACGCTTTATATATAGTACCAATTTGTTATTTTCCTTTGTATTTGCTTTCAACAATTTTCTGAGCATAGCCTTAATTTCATTTATCATGTCTATACTAAATTCTTTGATACTCGTATTTTGTTGCATGATATTCAATACATCATTTCTAGCGTGTGACACGCGTACTTTGTCTTGTTTGACAGCTGATATTTTGCAAAACAGACGAAAATATAAACGACTGATAAGTAAAAAGATAGAAGGGTGGATAAAGTGGCAAAAAATTGAATCGATAAAATACTGCATATTTTAACGTCTACAATCCAATTACAGTTAAAGTTAATGAGACGGTTATGTATATAATTATCATTAAATAAAAGCATTTCAACTTTATAAGAATAATAAATATAATTCCGAGTATGCCACATAAGAACTTAAATTACTCTAGTAAACCATATAAGAAATTCATACATGTAAATTAATTTTAATTATATGATATATAATCTCAAAGAATATTGAACAAAAATTATAGTATTGCTGCTAAACTGAATTATGAGATTTCAAATAGAAATGTCATAATTCATTAATATGCATGTTATATTGAGTATTCATATAAAAGTAGATATATATAATTCACTATAAACATTTGTATAATTAATTATATGAAATATATTGCTCAATCAATAATTAAAAATTAAAACTAAAAAAACACTAAGTAAATATTAACTAAAAACTGAGTTTAGATGAATTGTAACAAAAAATATTTTCGTATGCTGTACCATTTCAAAGTCTTTACTAATCAATATCGTGGTTTTTCTCACATTTCATCAGTTTGTTTATATTTTTTATACCAAAAAAGATTCTTTTAATAATAAAAGTCATTTATTTTTATCAAAAAAAGCTAGCAAAGGAAAAGCTTCAAATTGCTTTCATAAACTTTAAATAGCATTGTTTGTTTCACAAAACAGAAAAGTCTGTGAAATAAAAATACCAATTCAAAATCTTATTTTCATTTCAAAAATTGTAAAACGCGAATTATTTTTTACTATACATGTTAAACATAACATATTATTAGATTTGATCAATTTAAATACATAAAAGTTTGTATATAATTTTATCATGTCTTATTATTTGCTATGCAAGAAACTCAGAAGAATTTCGTTGATAACAACGTGTTTTGCCTTATAAGCGTGAAAAAGAAATAATGTTTAGCAAAGCGCAAATCTCGTATATGTACATACTAGTTAGGATAAAGATAATTAGATAAAAAAGAGGGTGGAAAAAAAGAGCAAGAAACTGAGAATGAAAATGGTAGTTGGAACTAAAAACAAAGAAGAGGCTGAAAACCAAATCTACATTTTGCGTAATATTATTCGTACTTTGCAAGTTCATCTCGCCTTCTAACAGGGAGTCCGATTTGCTTTTTGGTCCAGTGTCCTTACGTGTATCGCGATGGTAGTAATAGCCGACGAAAATACAGAATTAATATAAACCTGCACTGCAACCATTAAACGCTGTGTGCGTACGTGAATGGAATAAAAGACCTTCTCGAGGTTTACAGAACATTCTGAGAAAAGTCTGCGCTACAACTAACAAAGGGCATTAATTTTATTAGACGCATTATCATACTGTAGGAAAAATTTCATTTGTAGCTTAATGGACAAAAAGTCAAAACAAAATGAGTTTGTGCTCATTCAAAATACGCCTACAAACAAATACAAGCTTTGATTAAACTGTAATAGCTGAGGTCGCATTACAAAGGTAACCTAATATTGTAATTTAAACGTAACATTTATTTATCAGTCGCAGAATTTTATTTTCCTATATCATGAAAATGTAGATTTGGAAATTGTTTTTTTACATGAATTATTAATTTTAATTTTTATATTTTTTAATGTAAAATATATTTAAACAACATATATTTATGTAAATACATTATTTAAGTAATCAGGTATTATAATCAGTGTTTAGTATTCATACTAACAGAAATACTAATTGTTTATATAAGGACTTTGTACAATTTACGCATATTATATTATCTCATATTTTATTTCAACAAAAATTGTTTAGTTGGCAAATTAAATTTCTTTTTTATAAATCAACATAATAATACATCTTTGTTATATTATGACAATAAGCCGCGGATAATCTTTACGAATGCTCCCTCAAATCCTACAAAAGTGACGTATCCTTTAAAGGTTTAAGGGGTTTCCACTGTCCCTCCCCTCTTCTCTTGTTCTTCATATATCCATACGTAGGAAAACGTGTATACGCATATAGAGAGAATTTTCACCAAAGAATGTATATGAAGTACAAACTGCCTGCGGCTTTCTTGCGGATGGCACATCGCATATGAAAATCTTACTAAAGAGCGTATAAAAGTAGCTTTAGGAAAAAATTAAAGTGACATGTTTTGTGACTTCGAGCTTACGTAATTTGCTTAGTATCCATGTTTAAATTTAATATAACTTTATTTCCGAAATTAGATAAAGAAACGTCATGGTTGTGACTGACTGAAATGTTTAATTAATAGTTTACGTTAAAGCAGACAGAACATTGAAATACAAATTCTATTTAGAAGTTAATCTTGTTTACTGAGAAAATTAAATTGAATTATATACATTTAGATAATAGTAATATTTTTGCAAAAAAATTAATATGATAATTAGGATTGTTATTATTCGTTTAATGTACTGTTTCGACTGACGTACAAACAATTCGAATAAGTATATATATGAAAGGTAATAGTTCGTTTGATACCAATTGGTCCTATTATCTTAAGTAGGTTACAAAAGATACAAATAATGTTTGATGTACCAATACTATCATTTTAGATATACAGTTTTTCGAAACGTTTTCACAAGGATCTCTAGCCATTTCAATTTCAAACTTGATCCTGGGATCCTACGACATATGTCCCAAGTCTATGTCATTTGAAACACATTCTAAATAAAAAGGAATATCTACATTTCTGTTCGAACTATCACAAAAGATATCGCGATAAGATCTGAACTGACTCAATTGAAAACAATTTGAAATACTACAAATTTTACAAAATAATAAAAAGAAAATAAAAAATAATGATTTCTTTCCAGAGCCATTTTTAGGAACAAAAAACCATGGGATTTTATTTACTTGCAATTACTTGCAATTTTAATATGTTTAAATAAAACTCATAGAAAATAGGTGTGCAAAATTTCAAAGAAATTGTCTCATTGGATTTAACGCAATTGAATTATATTG
The DNA here is from genome assembly GCA_022817425.1 of Gryon sp. ZL-2020. NCBI lineage: Eukaryota > Metazoa > Arthropoda > Insecta > Hymenoptera > Scelionidae > Gryon > Gryon sp. ZL-2020. The sequence goes on along the minus strand of JABFPJ010001382.1, from coordinate 6,270 downwards.
AAAGCAACGCAGTGAAAATTTGAACATAAAAGCAAATTTTTACTTGTAATTAATAGAAAATAAGTTAAAAGTAAATGTTACATTAACAATTAAAGAATAAAAACTTTTTTAAATCTATTTATATCTTCTGAGAAAATAATTTCAGTTTTGTTCTGTCATGTTCTGTCTCTTTCGCACCAAAACATTGTGCCCTAACCTCCTTAAAAAAATATAAATTTAAATTTTAATACTTAGTAAAATTACAACATTAGTTTAATGCTATGAAAACTAGAGTGAAGACTCTAAAGTTCATAGTTTATTCCAAAACAGAATATTTGAAAGGAACCTCGTATAATTTATTACACGTTACTTATATAATATTCAACGATTAGTTAATCTATTTTATTATTTACGTTTTAATTTCCACAATAGTTCGGCTATTACACTGCATTAAAATTGTCAACGTTCATACATTGAACAAACAAAGATTGTTTTTACTTTGAAAAGCAGTTTAAAGAATAATTTAGATGTAAAATTAAATGGATTTACACAGCTTAGAAAATGTTGAACTTTTGAAATGTAAACTAGTTTATATTTCAAAAGACGTTCAATTTCTACGGAAGCATTTCATTCGGTACAATAACTAGTATAAGAAGTTATATGGGTACTATAGTCGTTCAGATAACATGCTGTATAAACGAGAAAATATACTAGGATAGTACGACGACTGTTCAACCATCACACTTAACTTCCATGTATCATAATGGATTAGAAAAGTGATTCTCCATTCAGGAGGAAACAGATAGTCTCCTTAAATACGAACATGGTACTAACATTTTTTTTATTCATAATGTTAGTTTCAAGATACTCATGAATAATATGTAATCTCAGCTATAATACATGATGCAAAAAATATATATTTACAAACTTTTACTCGAACAGACTACTTATCATAAATAACATGTAAAATTCTTAAAATAAAATTCTCCATTTTCATAATAACAAATATTAAGAGTTTATAGTTAATCGATTGGCAATTAAACTTATATTTTTAGTCAATTTAATAGTTTTCCGGCGAATGTTTATGAACAAATTGTTCATAATTACAATTTTCAATAAAATAAGATAAAATAATAATTAAATTATTAAAAGTGTGTGTTCTTATGTATTAAATAAGGTATTTAGAATATCAAATGTTTATTAAAATATCACAATTTCAAAGTGGAACAAGCGAAAGTATAAAAAGACCGTTTCATTAAAACACACTATTTTATAATCTCAACAATTTTTTTTGTCCTGTAATTAACAGCCATCCCTTTAATAAACCGCGTAGAATCAAACGTAATTAAACGTCGCGTTGCAAAAACGTACTTGTTTGACGCATGTGCAATGTCAGCCACTTAATATCTCAGTATTATTATATATTTGCTCGTTCTCTTCTATTTTTCCTCGGATATTTTTTTATTACTTTATTTTTAGCCGCCCGTTAAACTCGAGATACGCGGAATGGCGGAGTTTCATATAACATTTTCCAAGTTAATCTGAAGGATGTCAGAATCACGTGGTTCAGTAGCAGTGCGAGTTCCATGTTGATAATCGAAACGAGTCTGAGAGTCGTAAGGGTGGGATTACTTTCGAAATGGAATCGAAGTGGGAACAGGAAAGGTGCTAGAGTGCGTTACAGCAGGGGAATATTGTTGCTGAAGGATCGGGGTATGAGGAAAGGGTTGAGAAGACGAGCCATGGGGATAGCTTAGAATAGCACGCTTCCATCGCTAAAGCTGATGAACGACGCGATGCTCCAACTTAAATGACAGTTGAGAAATATAATTTCCCCAGCTGTCAAATACGCGAGTTAGAACTGTTCCGGAATCTTCACACACCTTCACCGTTACGCCGTCATTTTGCGAGTCTTTTGCTACATTAGATTGCGTTTAATATTATTGACGTGCGAAGCGTAATGTCTTTTGTTTGCATCTTACTTCCATACAAATCTACCGGTGCATCAATTATGTTCTGTTACATTTCACAGCTTTCAGTTAATTCAAAATAAAGTTTTAGACGAAGAAATAATGAAGAAACCTTACAATCAGTTTTTCTAATTGCAAATATATGATTCTTACTTTGATGCAATAACTATTTTTTTACTTCTCACTTTATCTCGAGTCTGCTTATAATATAATCACAGTTATATGTATGGAATACATAATTACAGGTGCTTGTGCAAATAAAGTTATTAAATGCTTATATTAAGAAAGACGAAATGAAAGAGTTTTTTCTTGAAAAATATTGATGTAGAGTGCATCACTCTTTTTTCAAACAAATGTCACGATTCTCTATTACAGTAGTATTAATGGTCGTAACGAGTAGATACTGAGTTGCCTCTAGAACGCTTCTTAGTACTTTTAACTCACGGACAGGGTTGACTTCGCAGTTGGATTTATTTGAAATTTATCGGCTGTGGATGGTTTGCAGTGGCAGTTTGCAAAAGGTCAAACAAAGATAAAAATGGAAAGATGAAAGAACACACAAACACCGAAACACGACTGGTGGTAGTAAAAACGTAAAAGAAGTTGATGTAGTTTAAAATTAAAGAACGGGTCAAAGGTTAACTTACATTTCACTTTGCTTTGCCTTTTCATATAACTTTTTTTTCTATTACTGACACTTCAATATTTCTCAATTTTTGCGTCATGTAATAACAGTTTTATAGTAACTATAAAGAACTACAATATGTAGTGAAAAGAAAAACTTCGCATACTTTTTGATCTTGAAAAATATATTTGTAAAATGATTTTTATATACGAACCATTTTTATTGCTTGTCATCACAAAATCAACTATTTCTGCAACGATTCAGACCGAATGTTAAAGTATTTCGTTAGACTTAATACACATTGCATCTGTTTGATATCAAAGGAATCACGAGTGTACAACTACTACTAATACTACTGCCTGTTTTCTATTCAAGATGTACTGAGTGTGGCGATAAGCTCGCAATGCTTTACGAATATTCAGAGTGTCTGACAGGGAAAACAAAGCATTAATTGTTTGATACTACTCGGTATATGCATTAACTTTTGAACGTTTATTTCTTTTTCACAGCCATGTTCACTCTAATTAGATTGTAAAGATTGTTATCAAAGGTTTTGAACCCTGTAAACACTTAGATTATCTTTGTCTTATTTAATTAAATACAAACGATATTTATCAAATTAGGTAGATTTTTTAATAAAATTTTTTAGAACAATATCGTCTTATAATTTATATAATGATTGACATTATTATAATTAATGATCATTTCACATAAATTTTCGCACTATTCTAAAAAATCTTTCCGCTATTTATTTGATATTTCGATCTCTTTCATCTTACTTTATTTATGATATAATAATATTTAAAGTCGCATTCAATACCTTTAAACTGCATCTATCTCAGATTGAATATGCACTGGAAGCCCAATTATTACTACTATCACTTAATAACAACTCAGCTTTGTGAGACAAAATAAACTCGCGTTATACTACATGCGGGATTTCCGTTTTTTAAGATCTAAATTAAATTTTAAATTTTGTTCTAAGATAATAATTAGTATATTGTGTAACTAGACTGAAAAATGCGACTTTATAACAATACTTTATAACAATATTGAAAAGAGGCACTGATTCTAAAAACTGCACTTTCGGCACCGCGTGACAAAAACTCAATTTTGATACATCGTCAACTATAACTCACTAGATTTCAATGTAGATGGCGCTGTAAGAACTCTTTAAAAAACTTATTCTGTTTGCTTATCACGTTTATCAAAAAAACTTAAAGGTACAATTGACATCTGTACACCTAAAATAGTAACCGCTTTATATAAGTGTAAGATTTCATAAGAAATGCTGTACGTCATATCATTTCTATGAGTAAAGTTGCAGAATTAGATGTCAGGAATTATAAATTGTCCAGAGCTTTCATACCAGAGCGACGCATAGAGATATTCGATAAGGAAAATTTGTGACACTTAAAGAGCAGGTTAAATATCAAGACATCATGAACATAATTGTCCACTAAGAAAAAAAAATTCTTTGGGAGACAAGAAGTAGACCGACATACCAATAGTTTTATCCAGTAATGCAGTAACGATGATACACACAAATTATTAATATTTACTAGAAATAAAAAAATAAAATTTTTTGTTCCTTTTTTTGTGTATTAAGAGTCGAAGAATTAGAAAATAACCCAGGAAAATCCCAAGCAATAGCAATATATGAAGCTTTAATTGATTGTGATGTAGTTGACAATAATAGATCAATATGACAAATTCAAAATTTGAGATCATTATTAGCGCTCCTGTTATTTTAGAACGATTCTTAGAATGAAAGATTTTATATTTCTCTCGTCAGACCAACACATCAGAGATTATTTTGAGAAACGCATGTCAGAAGATAATAACATAAAATGATGGGGCAAATGTTGCTCTTTCTTAGCGTTTTCGCAAATAATGCAATACTATCGACAAAACTATTCTTGCATCAGATTTATCAAATCCTACGACAAAAAGTAACTAAAAATGATTGAAAATTAAACTTACCTTAATTATGGTAATGAAATGATTGAACATTATTTACAATTACCTCAATTACTTCTAATAGTAACAATATATAGCACATATCATCATTATTGTCTTTAATTATGTAATTCATCAAACAGATTGTGCTTTCATTAGTATTCAATACTTTAAATAATAATAATACTCTAAAAATTATATAAATAGTATAGAATCGAACTATAAAAAACTATTTTATAGGTAACCATTTAGCCGGGTAATCAACTAGTATATTTTTATATGTGAATATGAAATTATAATACCTTACAATAGTGAAACCAACAGCCCACAATTCGCGCATTTGAGAAGCAAGTATTAACTGCTCCTATGGCAGTCGCCTCGAAGTCGGACTCAATTTGCTCCAAGTTTTGTTTTAAATCTGGATCTACATTTTTTAAGCTGGCCCACATACTTTTGTACATTTGTTTTGTTTCTCGCAAAAGATTCACACGGCTACAATGGTCTGAGAAAAAATGAATTAATTGAAGCTTATTTTACGAAATTATATATAAAGTGCATGTATAGATATGATTTTGTATTGTAATTGCAAATATATTTTTTTAAACAAAAATTTTATTTTATTGCACAAAATCATACTTTTTTTCTATAAGTCGTATGTATTAAATGTAATTACAACAGTATTTTAAGAAATATATAACAATATACACATGTATAACATATTTTTTATATTAGCGATTTTAATATAATAATAAAATAATATTGGTCTAAACTTACAACGAATGTACCGCCAATAAATATAGGTTTTGTGAAAGACAATATTTGCAGCAAACCGAAAATAAAAAATGTTATAATAATGTGTCTCTTTTACGATACAAACATCAACATACAAAAACATCAACACAAATAATGCAATTTCTGTTGATACAATATTGTTGCTATGAGCGACTCAAAGAAGATAAAAAAAAATTTCAAATTGGCTCATCCATGCACTAGATTAATATCGAAAAATCACTTTTTTCGTGAAAATTTGGAAACGTCTTCTCTTTCTTCTTCTTCTTTTCGTTCAGTATCCGGACGAGTATTTCAGATTGATAGATTAATGTTATATGATAATACGTATAACATAATTACATTTCTAATACAAATATAATGCATTTATGTACCTCTTTAGGCCTAATTGAGGCCATTTTTCAGAAATAACAGAAATAAAGCAAAAAATGGCCAAATCATGGTCGTGAATGAGTGATCAGTATTTTGCTTGTATTTCAGACTGATATAATTCAAGATTTATTCAAGATTATACGATAATGTTATATGATAATACGTAACATAATAATAGTTCTGATACAAACATAATACATTTGAGATTATAGGAAGCTTACGGACGGCTAATGAATGTAAATCAAAAACAATTTGAGGATAAAGGATTTAGGGAAAAAGTTAATTCAACTTTGCATTCTGTCTATAAAAATTTTAAACTGTGACAACTATTAATCTAGCGACTGATATTGATGATTTATTTGATATCATTATTGTTTATTATAATAAAGTTTAGTTTTGAAATATCAGTTGAATTTTCCAATTAATCATTACATTTTTAGATTCATTTACATATATATATATACTAGCTGAAGCCCCGGCTTCGCCCGGGCGAAACCCTGTGACCCCCTCCCTATGACCGCCCTATGAATCTCCTATAACCCCTATGATTTGCCAATGAATTCCTTATGGCATCCC
>JABFPJ010001381.1:0-26119 GCA_022817425.1 Gryon sp. ZL-2020 | reverse complement strand
ATAAATTTCAATGCTTTAATTTGAATATCTGCTTTCAGTCTAATCTTCATTAATTGTTCAAATTTTAGAAAATGTAATGTTACAAATATATATGTTTTTTTATTATAAAATAATGTATTCTGCTCTAATGTTAAATTTGTGTCAGAATGATAAATTTTTAAGTATTCCATAAAATGAATCAAAAGGTTATGGACATTTTCGTCTAACCGCTCACCATAATTAAGTTTGATTTTGGATGTAGTCATTGTGTCCTAATGCATATAGAGTAACCACATTTCACGTTCTATAGTCTACAACAATAATGTCACCAAATTATCTGGAAAACTTGTCCAACGAGCAATCATATTTTGATTTGGAATCAGCAAATTCTGATTTATTAGCGTCGTTTATACTAAATTGTGTCTCAAAAGTTGGTGGGCAAAATTAATTTGAAATTAAACGTTTTATAGGATTTGATATCTATCTGAATTTATTTGTAATTTTCGAGATTTTTACTATTTAAAGAAAAAAATTCAGTATTTAGATAAGCTATAACTCCACTTTTAGAATGAACACAAAACTTTGAAAAAATTGAATTGATGTAAATTAAAGAAAGAAATACTCTAGTAGATTGTGCGTTGTATCGATTTGAATAAACAACTTTTCCACAGTGAAATACTACAGTTCTTTTTACTTTTCATGTAAATTTCTTAAAATCAATACGCGATTTCCAAGAAAATGCTCAATGCGCTGAGTAAAGATATGTATTCTCATTTTTGATATTGATTGATAATCGCGAATCTATTCAAAAGATTCAATTTAAGGATTATCAAATCATGAAAAAGTATAAATTCCTCTATTGAATTTAGGAAAAACACCAAAGAATCACGCGCTCTTTTAAACAATTGAAATTTAAAAGGGAGTTATAACAATCGATTCCAGCTTTTGTGATGGAATGAATAATTTAAATGATATAATAAAAATTGCTAAAGTTTGATTACCCAATTAGTAAAAATGGATTATCAATTTAAAAAATATTATATTTCTTACTTAAACAATTATAATATGCAATTGATTATTTCAATAATTTATTCACGTTCGTAAAAAAAAATACATTTGGAATTTGTTATAATGGAAATACAGTTAATCCTTTAATGCTTCAGCACCTGTTATCAGGCAACCCGTCTAATCTTGCTGTATGTCATGTTAAAAGTTTATAGGCTTTTGTGATTTTTCATAATGTTATACAAAGTCAAATTACATTTCAATTAAAAACTATTACTAACAATAAATATTATTTTTTTCAATTGGGAAACTGAAAATTTAAATATGATAAACAAACTAATAGTTGACCGAGTAACATAAAAAATACACTGCTGAAATAAACTTTTTGCAGTCTTAGACTGCAAAGTTTTACAAACCATGACTGTTACTTCTACACTTTGTGCTATTATTCCAACAGTTTATTGTTTACGGAAAGTGAATGAACATTTCATTGAAGTAAAAAGGCAGACAATACATTTGAAATAGGGGTTATTTATTGGGGCAATTTGATAATCGATCATTCATGGTTGCTTTTTTCTATATTAATTAATTATTCAGTTCCAGTTCTTCACTTATGAAATGATGTTAATATATATTATATACTGTTCAGTTTCATATTTAAATGTTTATTCATTTTCGAGTGATTAATTATTCTATCTGAAAATCGTATGATTTGATATAACTCATCAAAACGATTTTTTTTCCATATACACAGAATACGACGCAAACAATTTTTGTATAATGCGCAACAAAATTGAATACTAAACTTCATTTACGATCACACTGTTGTTTGATTTTTATCCTGATTGTTATAATGAAAGTTATCCTCATCATTGCTTAAAATCCATTTGTCTTATCTCTGAAGTATGAATAAATCACTACAAAACCAATGATATTTAATCAAACAAGCCTGAGCGTATACATACTTTCTCTTTCTAGTGAATAGAATTTACACTAAAGATCTAACTTGTTTCTTATCTTATTTATTTTAATTGCAATTATTACAATGAAATGCACGCGTTTATGAACCCCGGAAGCGTTCAATCAAATTACGAGGATTTATTGCTAAAGTCTGCAAATTGCAGTTTGCACCAAGCGCTTTACCGATCGATGCTCTTCAATTACTTCGCTTTATAACTATGATTTGTTAGCTTTGTTAACGACGTGGAAATGAGCGTATGGTCTTTAGTGAACTTGAATCATTAGTACATTAATGAAAATTACGTTCTTAGTGTATCTGTCAATTTTTCGTTTCAAAATCTCACTTAATCAACGTTAAACGTCGTTAACTTCGTTATTCCTAATCATATGCAATTTCATGTCTGGAGTAGTCAAATGAAATGTTATTAGGTTTCCAATAATCTTTATTGGCTAAGAAATATAAGTCCTAGATTGCTTATAAAAGTCACTGCAATACACATTCCGAATCTCATATATTGTCATTGGTATATATCAGTTTCATTTTATTGGATCAATATATGTTTGGTCGGTAGCAACCTACGTATAAGTATTGAAGTCAATGTGTCTCCTGTAACAACTAAGGATTTTTCAAAGATTATTCACTCGTTGAAATAATAGAAATGCCTATAAAGAATGTGTTAAGTATAAGTATATACAAATTTTTATCGATATATTATGAATTTATTGTAATTGTAGTAAAAGTATTATATTACATTTGTAAACTTCTTTTAACGATTGAAATAAATTGAATAACCATATGAAATTAATTTCCAAACTAATTACACAAACAGCAAGTTTTCACTTTTTAAAAAATAAACTATAACAAATTATACACGTTTACAATTTGAAAATCAATTTAAAATTTTGAAATTGAAGTGCAAGACATTTATTAATGAAATTTCATAATTTATTGATAATATAATAGACATACATTATCCTTTACCGACATCAAAGCATATAACTTTGCAAGTACTTTGTTTCATGATGTTTTGTCTTTTTCTTCAAATCTGAACAAACAATTCGACTGAAAACAAGTCGAAATAACTAAAATGAGAATTAAGCCAGAAAACACTGGCACTCTTGACTCTAAAGCGTCTGGCCTCTTGCGACAATGAAAGATTGCTTTTCCTTCAAAACATCGAGTATTTACAAGCCTTCGGAATGTACATGTTTTGACCTTCTAAGACTTGATTAGTCTTACGCATTTAATTTAACACTGAGTCCAATCTATTTTCAACTAATTGCTTAATGATTGAACTTGAATTATTTCCTCAAAATTGTAAATTAAGTAATTTTATATTTTAAGAATTTCAAAACTGCTAAATAAGGGAAGCAACGTTTCAATATTTATTGGCAGTTTTATGTCAAAGATAAATTATTCATTTAAATTATTAGTTTCTTCGTTAATATCCGACGCGTGTCGTGGCCTTTGCGCTCTATGGTTCTGACATTATACCGTTTTATTTCAACGCCAGGTTACCTTGTCGAAGACACATTCGCGCTGCACGATGTCAACAAGGTAAAACAGCGGGATGTCATTTATGTCGGATGAAGATCGTTTTAAGTCAAGACCAATGATGATTACCTTTCTTTAACCAATAATATAATCAGCAAATATAACTTGTAATTTATTTAAGAAAACTATTTCTTGAATAAACTCGTTTCGTGTTTGTAAAATAAATATTTTCTGAACCATTTTATAATTGAAAACAAGATCAAACAATGTACGCAAAAGTATGAAAAATAATATTTTTTTAATACAATTATTATTACTATTAAATATGAAATAAGACATAACAATTCAAAACATTTCTATCATGTTATATTTAGAGAATTCTTAAGCTAATTAAATGTCTGACTGAATAAGATAAATTCGTAAAATATCGTTTTCCGTGTTGAGAATATTTTTGAATTATACCCGAATTGTTAATATTATTTGCAGATTTATTTAAATAAATAAAATTGCATCATTTATGTTGCATTTGCAGATTTCTCACTTTAGAACTACGGATTGTAACTTGATCAATAATATACAGTTGTATTTTATTATGTATACTACATCAAATTTCGGAATGCAAAATTGGAAATGTTATTTATATGAAACAAATTGTTTACCGTGTGTACTTTTATACAACTATGCACCGTGCATATTTTTCAGCGTGAGGGTTTAGTGTTTCAAAGCTTGCATTATTTCATGTGACCATAAATTTCATCTCAAGTCTCTTTGTTTATGTACAAGCTGCGAAAAGTTTTATATTGAGAAAAATACGATGAAATACGGCACTGAAAAGTTTTGTTACAAACTGATTCTAGATGTTGTGAGAATTCCTTCTGACTATATTTTTCATAGTTATATTCAATCAGTATTCATTAAAGGAATTTCAATTAAAAAAGACGACCGTAATTTAATTAATTGTTGAACTTGTTACAGTTCATGTTATATCCGGTGACATACTGTTTTGCCGGTGTATCTTATTTAAGTAAGAAAAATGTTAGTGACAGCAGCGCAGTATATAATGACACATATCTGTTATAGTTAAATGTCACTTCGTCTCTCGGATGTGAATCGAACAAATGTAACAGTTTAAGCAACAGCAATATCTGTCCGATGTGTCACGGTATTCGAATTAGCATCTGCTGATCAGAGAAACATAATATCAAATTTACATGCACTTGTAAGCGTCAGTAAAAGCGAAATTACATTCAATCAGATTATTTTACTTGTGTGTTGGTAAATAAAAAATAAGGGAAAAATAAAAATTCGTGCAAAAGCTACAAATAGGAAATAATTTAATTTGTTAAATTGATGTTTTTAAATTTCATGTGTATCATAAATTAAAAACATCAATTTTTAAAAGTTATATAAGTTGATAAGAAATAAACAACTGATATGAATGGAAAGCAATTAATCGTTAACTTTTAATTGAGCACATTTGGATGATACAATTTAATTATAAATACTGTGTATAGTATAAAAAGTTTGATAAATCGACTATTACTAATAACTGCTCTATGTGCTGTATATATTTGAACAAATAAATATGAAGCAGATACATTTTTCATAAACAATTTACATTTTATTTATCATTATATTTATCATGAATTTAAATAACAAATATTCAATTTTATATATTTATAAAGCTCGAAGAAACGTCTCTTCCAACTAAACAGCTTCAAACGCGTCAAAAACGAGTCATCATTCGGCTGTACATCAGAGGAAAAAGGGTCATTAAATATGTTCTTTTTAAATTGATGTCTACAAGAAAATCCATTTTGTTACATAAACATCGGAAGTGCATTATTTTCATGTATTATTTGAATGATATCATTGATAAGCCCTCAAATTGTATCTGTTATATCTTAAATGTATTAAAATATAAAACTAATGCTTGTAAATCTGAAATAATTAACATTTAAGAAAGAAAAAAAGTTGCCATAGAGCGATAAAAAATAGCAGCATAATAAAGTTCAAACAGACTATTTTTTATAATATATGTAGTTATATTGTTTGTAATAAAATTATAAATTTTGTATGTCCAAATATACAAATGTTACATTATAACATTAATATTATGAAGTATTATAATAGTGTAACGAAAAGCTGTTTCTGTCAATTTCAACAGTTTTCTAAAACGGTTTAATCTAAAAATTTCGAATAATTCGATGTATTCAATTAAAAAATTTCCTATTTATTTCCTTAATTTTTTTTATTTAATTTTTTCCATTTTTTCACGTTTTCAAGTAACTTTACTATTTTCCTACAAGATACTCCTGTAAAATCAATAATTCGAACAAATACAGCTATTAAAGTGGTTCAACCGAAATTTTCAGTTAACGTAACTGCACATGAAAAGACTGATTTCTAGTAAAAGCTTAAACTAAAAAATAAAGAGAAAAAAGTGTAACCATTACAGCAAAATTCAATTGAATTTTATTTCTCAGAATCACTTCAATAACAGTTTTTTCGATATATTTAATCTACAATTTGAGTAAAATTATTTCTTTTCAAATGAATATGAATTTTATTTTTTTCCAGAGAGTGATAAAAGGGTGATAGTGCCTCGCGAAGCCGGTGGTGAATTTGGCTTCAGAATTCACGGCTCAAAGCCCGTCGTGGTGTCAGCGATCGAACCGGACACGCCTGCGGAAAGTTCCGGGCTGGAAGTCGGCGACATCATCATGTCAATAAATGGGCGCAGCGTGATGGAGGCAACTCATTCGGAAGTCGTGCGACTTGCCCACTCTGGGTGCGATGTACTCGAACTCGAGGTCGCACGAACTTGCAATGTTCTCGCGCCGCAGGTCGGCAAGGGAAGTTCAAAGGAAAGTCAGACTGCTGCGCCTGTTTACTCGGGTTATCTTTGGAGAAAAGCAACCACGTCCACACTGTCGGACAAGTGGGTACGGAGGTGGTTCGCTTTACGCCGTGACAACTGCCTATATTATTATAAGACTGATGGAGTAAGTATTATATAATTACTTGGTCAAAAAATGGGATTTTGTATGATTGTAAAAGAAAAAGGGTCTTTATAAACCAAAGCGATGCTAATTTCAAAGAATTAATTACTTCAAAGAAAAATTTACTTAAATAATTAATAGAAAAAACTTAGAGATATTGGATAATATATATATATATATATTGTAACTACAAATCCAGTTAATAATTAAAAGAACTGTATTTTACATTTTTTGAAAGATGTTCAAATGTATTTGCATATACTTTATCTAGCATTTCCTTTCACTTTTGAATATATAGATAAGTAATAATTTCAGAAATGCAGAATCTATTTTTATCTCGTGAAAAAATATTTACTATAATATTTTGTACAAAGTATTAAGTTTCTGAAAAAACGTGCTTTGGTTGAAACTACATAAAACAAATGAATAAAACAGAAATAGCTTTAATTACAAAACTTTGTGCAGTATTCCATGCTGCAAAAATGGTTCATAACTGTCAATAAAAGTCTCCAAATAATTTTGTCTAGTTTTGCATATAATACATGATGAATTATATTTAATGATGAAAGTTCATTAAATATTAATTATCAATGATTAATATTCATCTTATCATACATATGAAGTAAACAAGTTTTATATAATAACTATCTAACTTCAATTCTTAATACATCATGGTCCAAACCTTTTTCAAAAGTTGATAAAATTCAGAACGATCAGGTTCTTATAAACTTGATCTTTTTGAATTTCATCCAAGCGAAAAGGTACATAATGTAATTCTTGTCCGCGTGAATTAAACCTGTAAGTTATTCATCGTATATTTAATTAGGATTCGCAACCAGTGGGAGCGGTGATGCTTCTCAAATACGATGTACAGCCAACCAAGGAATCCAGACCGCACAGTTTTGCTATCAGAAAATCAGGTGCCCCGACATTGCACCTTGCAGCAGATACAGACGAAGGAACTACTCGATGGTGCACTGTAATTCGCGATGCTGTCGAGAGAAATAATCAGGTAAGCTGAGCAATTTCATTTTTCTTTATGCATAAATTATGATGCATGTCATATATATTTAACACAACGTTCACATTAGTTTCGCAAATGTATCATTTTTATATTTATAAGTAAAAACATGAAATTTTTTCGTAATGTTACAGGATAAAATTAATTAATAACTAAAACAAGTTTTGCATTTTAAATGTATTCAAAATATTTTTATTACATTATGCAAAGTACAAATGACTTTATATACTGATTAGTAGAAAGTGTTTTTCTCATTTTTTATTTTGTTTAATACAAAATAATTTATTTGAAAACACGTTAGCATAAAGTGATGAATACATTTTTCTTTGAATTGTGAAGTAGTTGAAAACTTGAAAAAGACAATATTACATTTACCTATATTTCCATAATCTCATGAATTAATAAAATCATTAGTGGCTGTACGAATTGGCGCAATATTATGTGCATATAATGATTATACTATAATAAACTGTCATCGCTTATCTCAAGAGAATATTTCAATCAAATAATTTATGTACCGCATATTATATTTGCATCCAGTAAACTACATATGGTGAATATTATATGAAATCTTAATTACTTACATAATACATTTGATTTGTTAATCTCTCTATAAATGTTTCAGATATATGAAACACTTCGATTTTTTTTATAAATCATAATTATTCTTATTCTTTATTTCCATCATTGTTCTTGTCATCTTAAAAAAATAGAAATAATAACTTTCTTTGTGTTATATTTTTTAGTTTTCACTTATATTATATTCAGTTGTTTAATACTGTTTAATAATGACTGAATTGTGCGTGAAGTAATACGGAAGTATTTTTTAGGCCGACACCTGGCTGAATACTTCGTTAAGAATGCAACATATGCCGGCTTCGGGAATTCTGAGGCCCGACTGTTTTGGCTACCTCAGCAAGCAGCAAGAGCGAGCGAGGAAAACGTCGTCGCCGACCGGGTGGTCTCGGCGTTATTGCGTGCTTAAAGACGCAGCCCTTTATTTCTATGACGACGCGGATGCCGAACGGGCTTTTGGAGTCACTTGTCTCCACGGTTTCCGGGTACATGGTAGCGCACCGACCTCTGGCGGACGAAAATATGCATTCGAACTCCAACCACCCGATCCCACGCAGAGAAGCTACACATTTTCGGCAGAGTCGGAAATGGACAAAAAAAGGTAACTGCTCACAATACAGTTAATATATTCACAAAAATAGCAGAGAAGTAAAAAAAAACCTGAAGCAAGATTTGAAGAAGAAGGCAAACTGTATTTTATGTTTACAGTTTTTCGGCTCCCTCTGTGGTGTCCTTGAATTGTCAATAGTTGTTTATTGATTGCTTGTGTGGATAGCTTTGAAACTAGATTTCAAGAAAGCGGAAGAACATACAAACTGTGATTGATGTTGTCAAGTAAACGTTTCAAACAAATTTGCAATGAAAATAAGAAAAGAATTAGTCAATGAAAATCGAAAAAATGATAAATATCGTTTAAATGAATCGTTCGATTTTATGTAACTGGCAATTCTTTATACGTAACTTATTTGTTAATACAAATTGTAATACAATATCACTACTATACATATGTGATATAAATTACAAAACATTAAAGTAGATATTATAAAAATTCATATCTTTAGAAACAGTTTGTGCAAAAGTACTATCTCATGAAACATAAACCTAAGATGAATTTTATTACTAATTTCCTCTAGGATACGTGAAATACGATTATTTTACGAATAGCTGTTATGATATACTTTATGAAAGCTTTTTATTTTCTTAATAAAAGGAACGGCATAAAGAAAGAAAGAAGAACTTTGTAATTGGTTAATGAAAGATAGTACAGACACAATATGCGATATTAAAAAAAGGAATAATATTGATTTTCAATAATAAATTTTATATGCAGTGAAGCTCGACAAAATAATTATTAATTATAGATAATTGTGAAGTTGTCATGTTCTGCAAACATAATAATATTTCATTCTGATGTATTTCATTTGTGGTCTATACTAATTTCATTAAAGTGTGAACACTCGGATCATTAAAATACGGTACTATTATTGTACTTGATAGCGTCTTTCTAAAACGTACACGCAGAGAAAATATACTATTAAAACTATTATTTATTAGTGATTAGTAATTATTTATCATTTAATTACTAATCTAAATACGTAGCAGTAAGAATTAATTCTTACGTATGGAAAATAAATAAACATTATAAATAAGTTATAACTAAACTTAAGAAATTCTTAAAATCAAGAAATGTGATTTGTAAAAAAAAATTTTTTTAAATTGGCGCTCATTTAACTTCCGTTTATTTCTTATGAACGAATGCCCGTTATTGGATATTACATACTTGCGAAAGTATTGTCGCATAATTGATGAAGAAATCAAACTGCCAAACTGAATTTGTAACATTAAAATGAACTTAACAATTTTCAGGTGGCTGGCGGCGTTGGAGTATTCAATCGATCGATGGATAAAAATTGGCTGACAGTGTCGGCAGTAAGCAGCTTTAGCACGAATCAAAATTTAATGAAAATTGACAACCCTTTTATCATCGCACTTATCCTTTTTCCGGTTCCTAAATAACGCGGACAGAAGTACACACTTGTCAATATTTGGATATTAATCATTATTAACGAGAGGTGTTATATGCATACGAACAGGTCTTCGAACAACGATTACAACTCGCATCTAAAAAATGAATAAAAAACAAAAAAAGAAAAGGAAAAAAAAGTGAACGGCAGAGAATGAGTCGAGAAGATGAAACCTCCATGTATCGGTACACAGTATTTTACAGCATTTTTACGATTTTTCATTGCTGAATAAGAAAAACAAAAAAAGAAGAAAAAAAACAGGTATGAACGATTTTTTTATGCTTTTGTAAATAAATTGTCGACAAATAAGTGTGTCAACGGATGATTGAAAAAACAAGTTTTCTGTCGAAATCCAAATATTTGCCACAGGTGTTACAAAAAGGAAAAAAAAGCAACGAAATTTGTTAATAACCGCGTACCCTCGCCGTCCCGAACATATAGATAGTGTGTGCCATTGATTGTTCAAATGTTAGCACGATTTTAGATCTAAACGATAATGAATATTTATGATAAATATATTTCGTATGAATTGTACAAATGATGTTCTAGCTTGCATAGATGGTGGTCAGAAAATCAACATGGACGATTTATAACTACAAAACAAAAAGAAGACTTTGAATTCAAGAGTAAGCCGAAATGTAAATGTAAGGCGACGTAATACAATTCAATGACGTTTACTGTTCAATTGAGAATAGATGAATGAAATAATCTGCAATTCATCAATTCGCGTTTTATAACAGTGAACACTTAGCACAATTGATTTTAAACGGCAAAAGTTAACTTAATTGATGTAAATAACACTTTTGAATTTTATTTATACTTAATGTCACTAGAACTTGCAATCAATCGTGTAATTGTTTTAATCATTCGACAAGTTATTAATACATGCTCTAGATTTGTGCATTTTACGATTATAGAAATTCCCTCGATTATGCAAATTTCAATCAGCAACTAACTTTTGAAGGATGAATAAACATTCATTATTCAAAAATTTTGCTTGTTACAAAAAGAACAACTGCATTAAATAAAGTTTTGGTAAATTTCACAAATTTGATAAAGCTTTACATAAATTCATTATGAATTTTATATGATTTATATAACAATGTTGCACATTCAAACTTTAAACCACTTTACTAAATGTGCTAATTATATTAACATGCATTACTAAAATAAATAATTATGCAAATATAAATTTCAACGCATTTGGAGAAATTGGACCATCATATATATATATTTGAGTTGAATATTTAATATTTGAATTTTATTGATATTTTCGTATCGTATCGAAATCGTATTCGAAATCGTACTTTCATAGAACAAATTTGCTTCAGTGACAAAATATTAATCTGGACTTTCGGTTTTATCGTTTGTACGAAAGGAACATGATAAAGTTGTGTTATCATGCACGAAACGCTATGACATCGTGTTGACATGACAGCAACAATCGTGGACACATATTCGTTACGCAACGATAAATTTATAAATTATTTTTTTTTTTTGCAATTGCTCTGATATGTCCGACGTTCGTCAGCTGTGTCGTGCTCACACACTTTATTGCTACAGTTTGCCATTATCGAAATCTGACAACGTTACATCCAGAACAAAATGACGATAATTTCCTTGATATAATAAGCTGATGTTTTATATCGTCAACGTTGCACTGTTGCTAAAAGAGAGAGGTTTATTAACATGACGGGAAGACACTAAATGGTATTTTGCAAGGATTCTGGCTGTACTTTGCGAACAAAATAGTCAAGTTACATTGAGCTGAAATGACGTATGTCAAACTATAAAACATACTCATTGCCAATAACATTGCTCTGTTATATTTTCCTGTTTCCTTTGTTCCTATGTTTGTATTTATATTATTATTTATCTTTTTTTATCTCTTTATGTTTTTGTTTATGTCTATTATGTCTTTCTTTTTTCAATTCATTTGTTGTTTCTATATTTTTTAACAAAACGAATTAAAAAATATCTACTTGAGCGCTCAGAGAAGTATTTGATTTATTCTACTTGAATTTAAAAATGACTAAATTTAATGGTTTGACATATACACGTTGTTACTTCAACAGAAACAATCAAATTACTGTTATTAAAGCAATCAAATTAATTGGCTTTTTTTATCAAAAATTCAGTGCGCACATTCCACATTGATATTCCAACATCATAACTTGAAATGTCAATTTATTATGATTTTAATATATATCAAAAAATGTGCAATCATTGTAATAAATTGTTGTTATCTGATCATTAATCAATAAAAATTAAGTTCTTCTTAAGTTTAATGTTCCTTCTTTCACGAAATGTTTCACTTGCAATGAAGCTGGGTCAATATTTTATAAAGATTCTTTCATTTCTTAAGTTTCTTTTAATATTTTCCTGAGTGCACATTTTGTTGTATTTTGGAATTTTTATTCAAAAATTGATTGTAATTAACTATAATATATATTTTCGAAATTTTAATCAATTATGCATTTTGTTTTTACAAAGTATAAGAATGATATTCAAAGAAAAAAAATGCTTGAGATATAGCGAACTTCGTGGTATGTATAATGCATAGAATTCAAAATATTTTGTCGATGCGAGTGTGGGTATAACTTGTGTATGATTAATTTCAATTATAAATGAATAAATAAATATATATTATATATACTTAATATATATAAATATTATAATAATTGTACATATATACATAGATGTATGTATGTACGTGAATAATACAAAATTATACGAATTTATATGAAAATATGATGTCATTAATGAGAATGATGATTGTTGTTCCGACAAAATTTTATTTACAAGTTTTAATTGAACATCCCGTGTGCGGCTAGTAACTGCCAGTAAATGAACCTGATATAAAGTACATATATCTATATATATACACACACTGGTTTGTTAATTTAATATTTATATATATTTGTTATATGTCATGGAAATAGGGATTATAATGATATAATTAACTATATATGAAACGTAACTATATTGCGCCGATCATAAAGGTGATGATCGCGCGCGATAAAAATTATTACGTACGTGTGCAACGATATGAGAGCAAAACTTCGATGTCACAAAATAATATTGTTAATGAAAGAGATGATATGATATTATAATGTAACTTAAATTTGTATACCTCGCGCGCAGGCCCATAAAAGCGGTCGCATTTAAAAAGAATGAAATAAAATAATGTTTATAAACAAATAACAATGAAAAAAAAAATAATAAAAGTAACAAAGATTTAATAGCAAGTAATGAAATTAAATGGTAAAAATAAAAGAATTAATAACATTAAATAATTATATTAAAAATAATAAGCAAATAATAATAACTTGTTAAATACGGAGACATAAAAGTGATCGATTGGAACAAATGTGTTCTGGTTAGAGTCCAAACGAAAAGAAAATAACAAACAAGGATATTGATTAAAATGATGAACATAAACGTTTTACAAAATCCGCTCAAAATCTGAGACATTAATAAAGACTTTAATACGAGTTATAAAAAAATAAAATAGCGCGAGCTACTCACTACATCCTGTGTCACATTTTATATTTGGTGTCAAGTGCGTTGCGTAAGACGAATTCTTCCTGCGCGACTCAAGTTTTTCATTGTTACAAAGATTTTTAGACAATTAAGAGAAAATATTGGAAAGTTTATCAATGTGTAGCTAACATAAGTATGTATTTTGTTACCAATCAATAACAAAAACAGCAAACAAACAACAAACAAACAAATACAAAATAATAATTGATAATGCACAGGGAATCTAATCTCAGACACAGCATGAACGTTTCATATTCATCCGTCGAACATTGTCCGATTATTATAAGCGCAACATGTTTTGTATACATTTTGTTTTAGAATTATATGCAATTATGTTTCTGAAAATACAAAAACAGACCATATTGTACGAAATTACGCGTAAACTGAGAACGCCGAAAATAAATTTGTAGCCAGTGCACACACGTTTATTCACTTCAAATGGATTTCCTGGTTGAAACCTCTATATTTAAATTAAGTGGAAGAATACGGGTCAAATAAATTTAACTATAACGTAATTGAAAGTTAAAGTAGGAGATTATTGTAAATAAAATGTACACATTTGTAATGCTCGTCGTAGGTCTTTTTGAGTTTCAATATATATAAATATATGGATTTGAGAATATCTTTTGCTTCAAATTTGTATATTTAGTGTGATAACGTAAAATTAAGCGTACAATGAATATATATATATAAAAAGAGGAACATGTTCAACTATATAGATGTATTAAAATACCATGGAATTGTAACATAAACTGATCGCGTATTTTGTATGATATGTTACATAATACTTGCGGATAAATGAACTCTCATTGACATTTTATATAGTTGTTTTGTTAATACGCAAACGAACACTACTCTAACATCGCGATCTCGGTATCTAAAATGAGTTTGACACGTATTTGCAATGGTGTTTAATTACATGTTTACCAACGTGTCAGATGTTCGACGGTATATAATTGCACACATGAAATGTCTGAGGTGATTACTGCATGTACATGAACTTAATACAGTGAAACGTATTCTAAAACTTGCAATTTTTGGAATTTTTTATCAGACTCGCTCACTCGGAGACCAAGCCGATAAGGCATGACTCTATGGGTACATATAATTATTGTTTTTATCAGTTATCGAATTAAAATAACAATGATTACTTTAGACTTAATTTTATCGGCTTTATCCTTAAACTAACTTTATTTATAACTTCACACTGACGCATATTCGTTTTGACATTTTATTTATTCATTTCCAGTGCATTTGATGGATCTTCTTGTACATACAGTTATAATAACTGTACGATGAAGTAGTCAGAGAACAATAATCATTAACATAAACATTTTTTTTGCATTTTTCTTCAACAAAAGTATTGTTAATAAAAGTGTTATTCATAATATTTTTACTAATTCATTCATATTTATGAAATTTGATTAAAATGCTGGTAAAAATAATGCAAGCAGTTTTACTTGTTTTCAACAGCAAGTTTTATTTGAAAAAGAAATAAGGTTTAAAGTAATTTTTTATAATTCCATTTTAATTTTTTCAATCATTTTTCAATTTTAAGATAAAGTAAATACTTATTTTTCTATATATAATATTTAAGCCATTTTTAAGCACCTATCGCATGTAATATATTTAAATTGCATTTTCATATCTCACAATCAATAATGATTATACATTTTATGATCTCATTTTCGTAATTATTAAATATTACAGTTATACTTTGTTTTCCAAATGTACTGTCTCGAACTTGAAAACAATAATTTCATCAGTTAATAAATCCAAAACTGTACTTATTCAAAACAGATTATTGATAAATTATTCGACTGGTTTGCGCGCATGACGTGACATAATAGGACAGAAATCAATGATATATCATTGGAATGAATCATGCAAGATTGTTCTCTGATTACGGTCAACTAAAAGCGCCTTGCTACCGCGGGGTTTCAATGAAGGAGACTAAAACAAAAAAAAAAAAAACGAGCGCAACAGTCGGCTTTTCCAACCCACAGAAGCATGCATGCGTTCTTATGCAAATCATAATGTGTACTTGGTGTGTTCTGACGTCATTGTAATGTGTATCGTAGTGAGAAATCAGTAGGAAGCAGCTAGCGGTTGTTAGCCCTATCGAAGCCCATACACACATAACAATTTTGAATTGTGTGCGACAGAACTCTATCGGTGTGCTTGTACGTAAAGTACCTGTTAGAGAAACTGGTACCAAATACTGGTATGTAGCTTAAGTACCAATACGTCGACTGCGTGCGAGAAACTGATAGCTTCGAAAGAAAGAATGCGAACGAGCGTACGTGAGAAAGAAAGAGAGCGAGAGACACGGATAGTTGAAAGTACTCAAGAAAGAGAGACAGAAAAATTAGAGCGAGAGAGAAAGAAAGTAAGACAAAGAGGGAGAGAAAGAGAGAGTTGAAAAATAATAGGGAATAATCTTAGTCCTAAAATTCACTGAGCTCCTATTAGCGAGCTGGTCACGAAGATGGTCGAGAAGGTCGATGATAAGTTCATTGTGTGTGTGTGTTTAGAATAAAAGATTCAAAAACATCATCCTGCCGAGATTCATACTGGACGTCAAAAAGATAGCCCGTGTCATTAATTTCTTTTTTGTTGGTTTTTGCGTCGATGTGCTTTATGGATTTAAAGTGGCCGATTGGTTTATAAAAGGTGCTTCATGCGCCGCTCTGTTTTTGCTCTTTTATTTTATATCCTTTACTTCTTCGTTTCGCACGGTTTCAATAACTTGACGCAAAAGCGGCCGCATGTGTGAAATCTTATGATGAATCATAAGCTGGATATTTGACTTCTCACTTTGAACTTGATTATTCCATTTATTTAACATTTGCTTTTTATATACATTATTTTGCTACTCTTATCTGGTTTGGAGAGTGTTTTAGTTTAGATTTATTCAATTCAATGATAAAAATAATATAAATACAAAAATAGCTTAACATTTTTTGATTTTATAGTTTGTATTCTTTAATGATATTCAAGATGTTTTTTTTTTTTTGTTTTGAAATATTGTCTTCATAGTTTATTATTCATTTAACTCATATACTAAATTATTGTACATAAATTATATTTTTGCCGATATTGTTTTAGATTATAAAAGCTTATACTTTTTTTCAGATTAGTCAATATTGCATCAATATAATTTACGAAGTCTAAAATTTAGCATTAACAATTTATCATACAAAGTTGTAAGTATTTCTTGCATATATCCCTTGGTAAAATTGATAATGTATGGAATTATTCAAATATGTGACGTAAGTAGCCACGTTTATATTCGTTGATTCGAGATGAGATTTATACAAAAATAAAACCGTCAAATTTCTGCTTATAGGTGTAATTATAACTACGTGTTTATTGATTAAAACTATAATATTGAAACGAAGAGTTCCTTAGTATATTGACGAGCGTGAATTTAATTGACGATTGAAACACTTTTTTTAATATCTATTCATATACTGAGTCATATGATATTAAATTTAAAATTAACGAGCAATTTTTTTAGATCAATATTCCAGCAAATATAGTAAAAAATATTTATATCAAAATGTATGTAAAAAAATATAACTTTTTACCACTATTTGAAAATATATTATATATATTATATTAATATATTTCAAATATATTTTTTATATATTTTTTATATATAAATATAATTTCATATTGAAGACATTTGACACAATTAAATTGGACGTACATTAAATATTCAATTAAATGTGACATTAATATACAATACAATTATTTATAATAATTTATTACAAATAATGCATTCATAAATAAAGAAATAAAAAATATTGTAAGTTAAATGAGTAACAAATTAAAAGCTCAAATTATAATCATAAAATGATAAATTTTAAGTTTGATATTTTTGCTCAGAGCATTTTTATATAAAATATTTAACAAAAAGTATGGAATTTAAAAAAGTAAGAAAGGATAAAATAAGTTGAAGATTTTTAATTAAATTTTCGCAACTTTAAAAAAAATAAAATAAAAGCATGGCAAATGCCGAAAGGATAAAACTGTTGTGATCTTGACTTAAATCTAAATATATAGACTTGGAACATTTAATCCGCCTGCGAAACAACTTTTTTCGCTTTTCAAATCATTGCAATAATGAATTCACTATTCTCAGAAGCAATTAGAATTATTCGCAACGACTAGCTAATGTCAACAGCTTCTCATGGCTGGACAACAAATCAATGCTGTTTCGAGCACTCGATTCATTTCAACACAAGTCAATATGTCCAGTTTTCATGCACCGCATCTGAACGTCGTCTTTGCGGTTTAAATTACAGCCTGCGGCGCCATTTCAGAACAGCCGCTGGATCGAGTACGTGTTATTAGAGCGACCGGCTCAACCTAATTATGCAAAAAGCCATCCGCGATCGGGTCCTGATCGCATGGGAAGCAACAGGTCCAAAGACTGGTCGGACTCAGAGGGGAACAAAAATTCAACGCAAGAAAAATAATAGTTTAGGTAATCGCAAATAACGCTGGGATATAATTAAACTTTGCATATTTTATCAATAAGCTACGCCGATAATAACACTATAACATGGGTGCAGGGATTAGCAAACTTACAATTTAAAAGGAATTTCATTTTCCTATAATAAAACGTATGAAACAATGTTTTACAATAATTAAGTACACATTTTAATGTAATGTCATTTTAACTAATTTTATTTTATGGAATTCCTGCATACATTGTTTTGAGAGATATAATGATGCGCATATTATAATTATAAGGTCTTTGAAATAAACGAAGAAATAAAATTAAAATAAGAATTTTGTATGCATAATAGAATCATAATTCTTATATTATGATGAAAAACGTTAAAATATACTGGAAAACGAAAAATATTTTTTTAAGGTTAAGAAGGCTTACATTTTAAACCAAAATTTGAATAATTAAGTATATAAAGGAAAAGTTACACCTAAACTGAAGTAACTTGCATCAGATGGAGTTTCTATGTGTACTATGTAGTAATAAATATATATTACTAAATAGTCAAAAAATAATACACTTTTATTTATATATTCATGATATTTATATTGCTATTCAGTTCTAATTATTTATCATTTCTTAACCTGATATTATCCTGCAATTTTTTGCAATTAAACCCTTTTATTATAATTGTGCATATTTAAATATGTTCAATTGCATAGATTTACATACAGTTTACATAAAGTCGATAATTTCGAATCATTTATATATCTTAAACTTTAGACAGGTTACGCTGTAAGGTACCACTTTAATGCAGAAATCGAAACAATTTTATACATTTACCACAAGACATATATACGTATATATTGTTGGTATTTGTAATAATATTATACTATGTTTCGCATAAAATAATCCTAACGAATAATAAATAATAAATTAATGAATAAAGTCAATTCAATTTACAAACTTGTCTAAAATTTTTTCACGCATCAAATGTTAGAAAACAAATTAATTTAATTTTTTGTCTTTTATTTTGTGATATCGGTGATGAACACACGTGGAGTTTGTACTTCATCTGTTTTATCATTCAGAGCATGGTAAGACTAAAACGTTTCTGAGATATCACAGGATAAATAAAAAATATTCTAAAAAATGATTAATTTAATTCATATTTGAAAAAAACTTTTCATATATATAAAAAATGCAATTTATATACCACAAATATTTCTGCAGGATTGCAGACACAAAAACATAATCCAAAGTGAAGCATGCTTGGAAATAAATTCACATAAATATTAAGTATAATTTCTGATATTTATAGAAGCAATTTCAGATCATCGTCGGCATTGCAGATTGAGATGATGATGAATCAAGAGTTGGTGCAATGCTCGATACCACTCGTAGCGTTGGTATCCATTTGATAGCAGATAGCAGACCGGATGATGATGGTATGTTCTCATTACGTATCGTGTAGGTATGCAGCGAGTCCGCGTTCTTCGTAGTTTGACTCGTATATACAGGGTAAGCCACGCCGTTCTCTCATGGTGGTGAATTCCCAGTTATGTTAGTGAACACCAACAGCCATGGTGTTTGTAAGCCTCACGGCTCCACGCGACGTGAGAGGGGAAGGAACTAGTTCAGTGAACAAAACGACTTAAGAGACAGTTGTACGCTCAACAACACTGTTCAGATATTAAACTCAGCTTTACTTGTTGAATTATTTAAATTATTATCATTTATATTATAACTTTAAAAATAGATTTTTATTAACATTATATTATATTTTATATATTAAATCTGTCTGGACGTTCCATATTCATGCATAAATTTTAAATAAATGCAATCAAACAGGAATTGAAAGAAAAAATGTTTTATATTGGAATGAGTTTTGAATTAAATTGTTTTGAATATGTATTACAAAGTAAGTAAACTGAGAAGTACAATTAATAAGATAATATTTAAAGTAATATAATACAAATTAAAAATAAAATTTACAATTCCGATTTTCTTATAAAAACATTCATGATTAATCAAACAAAGTTTTAATTACAAAAATATTTTTTAATTAATTTTGTTACGGAAAATTGACTTGTGTTCATAATAATTGCCAATATTTCTTTACTTTCAAATATAGTCATATTACACTTAAATAACGTAATAAGTATATTATTAATTATTTATATAAGTTCATAAATTATATATTATGATCATGTTACATTTTTCAAATTATTATCCTATACAATTACTTCTTGCTATGACAAATTTAAAATTCTTGTTAGTTATGAAATCAAAATCTGATATTTATTTTTAACGTTGAAAAATAAGTTAAATCATGTATCAGATAACTATTTTTGAGTTTATTTATTGAAATGTCTTATTATATTTTTTAGATTAAATTACATTTAGTTACTTTTAAGCAATTAATTATTAGTAAGTAGTGAATAATTGCATTTAATAATAAATGTAATTTATATTATATATAAACCAATTTCGTATTAGAAAAAAGTTCTTTGTTACATAAAATGAATTATAATTTATTCGCATTTTTAAGATTGTGTGTTTGATACAGTGTTTGGGGAAATACGACAATAACTATTGTTAGATTTTATCCGTGTTTAACTTTTTGAGCTGTAAATTAATTTGATTATAGTCCTACAAATCGATTTCTCAAAAAATTTAAAATAAAATACAGTTATATTCTGCTGAAAAACCGGAATAAGATATACGATTGAAGTACTGATACAGTCACGATTTTGCTTCCCGTTTTCAAAATCATTTGTGTCTTCAACATGAACGATTTTTTTAACAGATACTTTTTCATTCATTCAGTCTATTGTTATAGTCAATGAATGCAACTTTTCTGTTACGAAAACTTCTATATGGCTTCTGAAAAATCTTTTCATTCTACTTAGAACATATATATATATATATGTCTTGACAAATATTTACGAAATCTAAATTATTCGTTGTTGAATGATTATTATTATTTATTTTTTATTATATTTGTTTTATTAAAAATAATATTTTTTAATTATTTTTCATTTACAAAATCAACAAATTCTTAGATTTTATAACAAATTAGAAAAATACATGCTAATATATTAAAAACAATTTTACAAATATAATTATTAGTATCAAATAGAAATATGTTGATTGTCATAAATGTTTAAGTATGGTTTTTAGTCGGAGATTACTTTCTTTTCATGATATTACATAACCCTTAACTGCGGGTATCAGAAATTAGAATTCATTGTAATCGTGTGACAATATTGAATGATTCTGGGTTCGTGACCCATTCGACGAGTTTTATTTTGTGGAGATGTCGGCATCTAAACGGTTATGATGTGCGTTACGAAAGTAGCCGGAGGTTGCTTGGTCCGCACATAGAAACCTGTCACTCTTCAAAATACCCTACGATTATAAACTATTACTTACAGCTTTTTAAATATTCAAAATATCTTATACATTTTTTAGATGATTAAACGTTTAATAAAAAAACTGTAATTTAAAAAAAATGTTCTTCGGCATGATAATTACAAATATGTTCTAAATCTTACCAAAAATTTTTCTTTGTATTCAGTCAAATACTTTTCTTTTCTTCTATCAGAAAAAGTAAGTAAGCACATTTCATTTCAAATTTATAGATAATTGAAATTAACTATTCAATATTTAATACAATTTAAAAGAAAATGTAAGAAAATTCTTGTTAATATTAGTATATCATTCTACTTTCAGTAAAAACTTGTTGCACTCATATGTATAAGATAAAAGTCTACAAGAGGCCCAGTCTTTGCGAATTTTGAGCAGAAAGGAATGCGTTGATCCTCGAGTTGTTAATGCCGTTCGCGTGCCATCCATGCAGGGGCTGTTGTATACCTAGCGTGTATGCTGTTCGGAGAGAATAAAAAAGAAAAGAGCAACAATTTTAAAAAGAAGATAAAGCAAAAGAAAGAACTTGTGGTAAACGTATTCAGATTTACGAAGGTTACTGTACATTTATGTGAAGTGCATACATTTTTTTCATTTAACTTATTTTTTTTTAATTTGGAATTTAAATAATTTGTGATAGAGATATTGGTCTTCTTTGGCGCATGATTATATTCATATAAGGGGTTCCAACGTAATTTCGAATATGAGATTATAACGTTTATTTCAGTTATAAGTACATTTTGGGCGATTGAACGTTTGATTTTACGGCATATGAAACATGTTACAATTTTGCATATAAATTTTGTAAAACAGTCTATAATTAAATGCCAAGCAAGTTTGTAACATTACAGGTTTTTGCTCGTTAACTGCATCTGTTTAATTCAGAGTAAAAAGAAAAAAGTATAAATGTATCGAACTTCTATAAATTATTTGAAATAATGTACTCTATTCTATTAGATATAAAATTACTCTATTCTTAATATAGACTGTCTTATACTATATAAAATTTGTGACAAGTTTAGTAATATTCATGAGTCATGAAGTTCATCAACATTTCGTTTCATTGAAATTATGTTCCACAATATCTCGATTATGAATTTACCCATCATTTCAAGAATGTGGGACACTTTGCATCATTAATTTTTTTTCGACAATTTCACCATACATCTTATATATAATTATGACATGTTTTAACATTTTCTAAAACATAAATCATTAGTAACTAAAAACTCCGAGTTACAAAAACAAATCAAAAATAAGCAACTATAATGAAACTTTAATGTTTTTCACAAATTTCCAAACATTTCTCTAAATAATGATTAATACATTTTACGTCGAGCAAAAATTGAATATATGCATCATATCTGTGATGTTTAGACGATACGTTACAAATATATCTTATTTTATATTACACACGAATTCTTGGATCGCAATGTCTTTTTTTCATTATTAATAAATCTCACATAACAACCTACATGGGTTTCATTAGAAGTAACATTTTCCGTTACAAGCCACCACCTGGTGGACATCGTCAACGAATAACGAGTATCAGCAGAGCTCGTCTTCAGGTGCGTTCAACTCCCTATCTGTGCTACAAGGTCAGAGATACACGGCTCGACAACGTTAGACTTGGTTAATGTGTGCGGACGTTGTTGTTTCACGTTTCATCTGGCATTTAAAAAAATACCCAGCTATTGTATTGTTTTCATGTGTATCAACTGAAAATGGATTACGTTAAAAGTAATCAGAAACCAAGACCACGGAGTAGTTTCATTTTGGCTTCTGGCACTCGTACTTGCGGTTCCCAACGTAAGACCGGTTGATCGTATGACACCTGTTCAGCTTTATGCCTGTGAACTTGTCGGGTTTTCTCTAAGTCGCGTGTGCATTACAATATAACCGGTACTTTCTCTTTGGAGTTGCAGTGTCATCGATTTTTCAAACCATATACAAACTCTCCATCGGTCATCAAAAAGCGAAGCCGAAGATTATTTACGTAAGGTCAGGTTGCGTTCGACATTGGCCTAATAGTGTTTACGTAAAGACCAAAAGAGCGCGCGGAGAGTAAAACCATTGGTTTGCCGGTGTAAAACCGGCTGGGCGTCGGCGATTGCCGCCAAGAAGAGAGACCAAAGACTCGATCTTAAAGTGCCTCTGGCTGGCGGCGGACTCTACCAACTGCTCTCCGCAATCCTCTCGTCCAACGTAAGGTTCTCCCCAGGACCGGACAAACAACGGACACCCTTTGACTGCAAATTAAGAAACTTATACGTACATTTTACGTTTAACTTAAAAAAGGTTGAACACATTTTTGACAATGATTAATGCAATCAAACTTTTGCAAATTCATTTAGTTTAACATTCTTGGAAAAGATTTGGAAATAATGTTAATTGGAAATTCTGGTTTTAAGAGATTTAAAGTATCGGTATTTGATATTAAGGTGAAAGATAGAAAGGCAAGAGAAAAGAGTGGTTCTTTTTAAAGTTAGCTTGTAACTGGTTGGCTGTACATTGTTAGAAAAGAAGAATTTGAAATAGAAACATGATCTTTTACAGTTAATTAAAAAGGAACGAGTTTTGAAAAACACATTTTTTGAAGCAGACAACAACACAGTACTGTCCATCTTCTTTTTCTCACCATGATAGATGAGCTTGTTATAAAGAGACACCTTAATAGGAATTATACAGGTCCTACTGTTTAACGGTAGAAATCACATTCAATGTTCTTTACAGCTGAAAAAAATCGATTGATCGTTCTTCGGGAGAGATAGATGATTGTGTTTTATCATTAATTATAAATTTTATTTACTTTTATGTGGTTTTAAAGCCTGTTTGAAAAAAACGGCACCTTTAAAAAAATAAATAAAAAGAACAAACTTTTAAGTACTATAAAGAAATACAAAAAATAAACTTGATGAAAAAAATAACATAAAAGTATAAGTAACGTTTTTATATAAAAAGATATATATAACTGTGCAAACAAGTTCAACCTCTATGTGCAGACATTGGATCTCGCATTTTATTCGAAACTTTTCACCTTAAAACTCAGACTTCAAATTTTCCCAAGCCAAGTCACATCTGAACAAACATTCATCTCAATCATCTCTCAAAGCCGCTAACATTGTCTATCTCTGTTTCTTTCTACTAAAAAGTCGTAATCTTTCAAACGTTATGCCGCATTCAAGCTATACTCTTCTTCAGTATGTTACAACTGACTTAATCCACATTCTTGACGGTTAATACTCCAAATAGTATGCCCTGTAATCCAATCATATTAATTGTATTAATAGCAATAAAATGTTCATTTCCGAACTCAAAACAATGCTTCTGCAAATGAAATATTGTCGAAAGTGTAATATCGAATTATGTTAACCATTTTGTTTGAGTTAATATCGATTGTTGCATCGATTAAACTTATCTGTGCGATAAAAGATGTTGTGGGGCCCAGTGAATGTCTTCGTACATACCTGTGTCTCATACCATTCCCTGTTGATCCCAACCTCCTGCACTCAACCTGCGCGGTTTCGGCTCCGCACTGTAGACGGTGGTAGGTACCTGTTGGCATCCTCCTCAGTTGCGCGGATCGAGCCTAACGCGAGCTCCGTCTGTCCCCCTTTTACACCCGTTCCTCCCCTCTACTTCTTGACCAGCGCTCTCTGTCCGGCGGACCCAGGGCCCGAGCGTTCCTTGAATGCTAAAGAAAGACGGCAGAATGCCGCGCAGCATCCAGCAGCAGCGCTACTAGCGGTCGCCGAATGGAAAGACTCCTTGCAAAGCGTCGTTGTGAATCGTGCGTGTGATCTGTGCGTGAGAGCTTCGTCTGCGTGGGTGTGCGCGGAGAAGCCTACCTGACGGCGTCCGACACGCAGTAAGCCGTGCTCTTTTAGACTCGATTCACGAAGCTCTCGTCACGTTTTGTTGTCTTTTCGGGGACCAACTTTTGCCATCAAGCAAACCAAGTGCGCCACACTTTCGTGACCAGTGATCAAGACTTTTTTTTTCGTTCACTTGGAATATCTGTGATGTGCACAGCTCTCAACAATTGGTACCCAAGTGGTTTATACTTTAGTGGTTTTTGAGTGTATCGTGGATTTTAATCTGTTACATTGCATCTATTACAATTAGTTTTTGCTTATTGTGATTGAGTGTTATGGATTGAGTTGAGTGTTGGAATAAAAAGTTTGATTTAAGTTCTTGGAAATCTGCATCTCGTGGACCAGTGTTCGCGAAGGATCGAAAGCCGATCCTCAGACATGCGAATGAAGGGCCGCCATTGAAGTGCTGCGAATTGTCGAGGTGAGCGGGTTTCAGCCCCCCTTTGGTTACGTCTGTTTTGTGACATTGAGATGAAAGAGAGTATGTATGCACGCGCGAGATCTCTTTATCGTGCGAATATTTTCGAGTCCAATATGGCGGACGGGGCCAGCCATGACGGGACCACGGAAGCCATGTTGGCAGGTGTGCTTGTCGAGATAACCAGACCACAGTTTGAACACGCCGATACACGCATTTATCAATCAAGGCCACGCCAATTTTTCGGCTTTACTTATTCCTTTTCATTTGCTTTGCATTTTTTGTATGCTTCGCTTATTTTTTTTTTTTTTTTTTTTTTTTTTTTTTTTTTTC
>JABFPJ010001380.1:0-26125 GCA_022817425.1 Gryon sp. ZL-2020 | reverse complement strand
GTATGAAAAATGTATTTTAATACATTATAAATATATAATAATAATATCAGTGCAATGTAATTTGAATATAAAATAAATAAGAAAAAATAATAACTAAAATAAAAAAGGTATTTTCATCTAAAAATACTTTTTGTTATATAGATGATAAATTTTTACTTATTAATTTTATTTAAATTTAAAACAAAATTGTGTGTAATAATAAAAAATACCAAATTAAGAACACGAAAAGTAAACAAATTATTAAAAATTTGTTAAAAAAATTAAAAAAGATTAAATTTAAATGAAATGTTTAAATGCATTCAATTAAAATTAAAAATAAATAAAAAATCATTCTAATTAACCTATTATATATAATAACAATGTAAGTCGTTGAAAGACTAACCTATTTGAATTAAATTACTATACAATGTTTGATCAATATGTCGAAAATTCCAAGTTTTACTTTGTTACGGATTCTAACGTTATCCTTAATAAATGTTGATAATCAAAATTATCACACGTGTACCAACAGTATATCAAATATTTAAAAGTGTGATTTGACATTACACATTTGAAATGTCATCTTTTGATTGATATTACATATGTACTTTTATTCTTTTGAATTCGAGTGTACTAATAAAAAAGCATTTGCTTTGCATTAGTTTTTTCATAAAAAAAAAAAAAAAAAATTTCGTGTTTTCATTTATTTTACATTTTGACTTAAATTTTAATATAATGAAAAAATGCCGAATAAGAAAAAGCCGGAAAAAGATATAGTCAACGAAACGACTCCTGTATTGACACCTCCTCCAGAGTAAGTTTTAACAAAAACAATCCAAAACCAAAAATAAATAAATAAATAAACAAAAATTTTCGCCGATAGACTGATTGCCGATTTGGATGAAACGGAATCTCTTCCGCCGGTGCCAATAACATCCATCGTCACTGGCGAACCATTTGGCCCAAAAGTCCGATACATCCACGAACGAATCGACGATGAAAGTTCCGACGACGAACCCGAATCCGAGAGCGACGACGATGATCGATTTTACAAGGACGATTCTACGACTGAAGTACCATCGGAATATTGGCATTTGCAAAAGTTGATTAAATACACGAAAGCTGGAAATCAAACGACAACTATAGTTTCCTTAAATTTGCTCAAAGATTATGACTTAAATAGTAATGTAAGGACAAATAAAAAAAATTACATTTTTGCAGAGATGGGTTAAAATAATTACCCAATTACGTATATTAAATTAAAAAAATTGGAAAAATATTGCACATTTGAAAATAATTGAAAATGTTTTATTATTTAATTGTATTATTTTTAATAATTATTAAATATATGGTAATGAGTTTGCTCATCTCTGCATTTTTAACTGTTGAAATATTCATTTAAATATCAATTTTGAATTATTTATAGTTGATTCAACGTTCCATCTACAGAATTGGTGGTTTGGAAATTCTAGTGAATTTGCTAGAAACTAATGACATACAATGTCAAAAGGGTTCGTTGAATGTGTTGACAATTCTGTCCGGTTACAACGACATGAGACGTCATTTGATAGACCTTGGCATAGTTACACCTTTGATTGAACTTTTGAAACATCCTGCCAGAGACATTCAAGTTCTGGCGACTGAGACGATGGCGAAAATTGCGCTGAAAAGAAAAGCTCGAAAGCAGTTTAGAATTCGTGGTGGAGTTCCTCTAATAGTAAGATCTTTCATTTTCAAAAATCAACCAAAAAAAAAGAACAAAATATTTTTCTCACATGTGCATTGAAAATATACCTTTTCTACCCTCAAAAGTGGGACGAAAATGGCACTTTCTCTCCCGAGGGAGGCAATAGTATTTTCATGTCTTAAATGACGTAATGGAAGATTACTTTTCCTCCCTAGGGATAGAAAGTAAGTATAAAAAGTTAATTTCCCTCCCTAGGGAGAGAAAGTGCCACTTTCGTTCCATTTTTGAGGACGCAGAAAAGATGTGTTTTCAACACACTTATACTATTGAAATTTATATTTCGATGCGAATATACTATTCAAAATGAATTAAGAATTTTGTATAATTTTAGTTGGACGTAATGGATGTGTCTGATTCGGTGATCAACAGTCAGCCAAAGAACTTGAACGAAATGGAACAAGAGCTCGTGGCAGTTGCCGTTGGTTGCGCCAAAGTTTTGAACTCCATCAGCAGCAGCCCTAAGATCAAAGAAGAGTTACGAAAATATGGAGTCATCTTTCTAATGGCGAGATATCTTAAGTCACCTAACGTGGATTTAATTGTACCATTGGCTGGAGCTATTCAACAATGTGCTGACTTGGTTTGCAACATTTCATCATTTTTTTTACTAAAAAACATCAACTAATTAATTATATATATATAGATATATTTCATTTGGGTCAAATAAAATTTAGACTAACCATTAAGGTGATTCTTTAGTTTTATAAGTGCAAAAAAGATAGAGCTAATGATGAACTCATTAGTGGAAGAGAGAAACAGAATTTGACTAAAGAATCACCTTAAATGTATATTTATATTTATAACATATATAGATATACATTTAATGATTGGCCCAAAAGATATATATCCATATATATATAATTTTAGAAATAAATAATGACGATATTTTGCAGAAATCTTTCAGATTAGCCTTCGAGCAAATGGACGTAATTGCAGATGTGGTTCACTATCTTCAAAGCAAAAATGCTGGTCTTCAGGAAAACTGTGCGCTGGTGATATTCAAATGTGCAGTGAACAAAGAAACACGAAATCTCGTTCGAGAAGCTGGTGGCCTGGACCGACTGTGCGAACTCATCAAAGATCCAGAAATTCGTCAAAATCATAGTCTCTTGGCAGCCGTTACTGGCGCGATATGGAAGTGTGCCATGAGTCCGGAAAATGTCGCTCGATTCAATCAAAATGAACTGGTTTTGTCTTTGATTTCACTTTTACATGAGTCAGAAGACGAAGAAGTTCTTGCCAATGTTGCTGGTGCTTTGTCCGAATGTTGCAAAGATAAAACTAATCGAAATGTTCTGAGGAATAATGATGGATTACCTATTTTGGTAAAAATATAATAAGATTATATTATTATATTATATTATAAATTAGGATGTCTCAAACAGGGTTGTTGCGGTTTATGAATTGTGAAATTCCAGGTTTTCCAGTTTTTTCAGACCAAAATATGATTTTTAAAAGAACGTTAAATAAGAAATAAATATTTTCATTTTGCTCGGAAAATATGTAACCAAATAAAATTTGAAAAAATTCAAGAATTCTAAAATTCCCTAACTTTTTCAGAAAAATAAAATCCCCTATTTCAGATTTTTCAGGCACGCAAGAACCCTGCTAAAATGTTGAATTAATCAAATTTAATCATATAATATTTTGATTTAGATTCACTTATTAAATTCAACACATGAACGACTACTGGAAAACCTGCCATTAGTTTTAAAGGAGTGCGCAGAAAGTCCAGCTTGTATGGAGATTATTAACGATGCCGAGCACATTCTGGATGGAACTCGTCTTTTGTGGTCTTTATTGAAACACCCGAGTAATTCGGTGAAAAGAAATGCGTGCTATGCATTGGTGCCTTGCATTAAAAACGCCGCAGACTCGGCTGAAATGGTTCGCGCTTTTGTCGGCGGCTTAGAATTGGTCGTCAGTTTATTAGAAATTGACGATGACGAAGTGCGCAGTGCAGTTTGCGCAACTGTGGCGGAAATTGCCACGAATTCGGAAAATCTTGGCATCTTGACGGATCATGGAATTGTCAATAAATTGGCAAATCTCGTACATACGGTAATACAAAGAAGTCCTAATCTTTTTTAAAATCAAAATATAAAATCAGTTGACTGTTTTGGAAAATTGATATTTCAGAAAAACGAAGATCTGCAAGCCAATTTGACCCTTGCCATAGCATTTTGCTGCGAATGGGGACAAAATAATTATGAATTTGGAAGACTCAATGCAGTTGCGCCATTAGCCAATTATTTAACTTCGACGAATAAAAAGGTTTTGAAGGGAGTTTGCATTGCTTTTTATCATCTCAGCAAACATCCGCTGAACTGTATTACGATGCACAGATGTGGCATTGTTAAGGTAAATTATGGATTTTGGAATGTTAAAGTTAGTTTGGAGATGAAATGTAATTTTGTATTTTGTCTTAGCATATGTTGAGATTAATTGGATCCGAAGATCCGGATGTCCAAATTGCCGCTGCAACGACAATTCGACACATACGAAAATTGGCTTTAAGTACAAATAAATAATAAAAATGTCTTCAATATTATATTACATGAAGAAATAAATATATTAAAAGTACGAAGTTGAAGTTTTTAGATTTCTCGTTGATAATATTAAATTATATTGAAAGAAATCCATAATGTAGATTTTGTAAATCGTCTTTATTAAAGCACATTCTTAACGCATGAAAATTACATGAAATGTATTTTCATGTTTTTAAATTGATCTTACAATAGTAATATTTGTAAAATTCTTTATCAAACTATTATAACAGTCCAAAAGCAAAAAATCATACACAGCGCATTTTCATTTTGAGTTACTTATTGCAATAATTTAATATCCAATAAGTTGTAGAATCTCTAAAATAGCTATAGATTTTAGAATATAAAGTTGAATGTATATTATTTTATATATTATTAAAAAATATATATAAATCAAAAGACGAGGAAATTGCTATTTTGGTGTAATATGATGCATTCAAATTTTGATTTAAATATAATTATGAACAATAAAAATGCACTGAACGTATGGAATTTGTTATTTCTATTCAACAACATTTCAAAGAACAAACAGATAAATATACTATGATTTGAATTGTTTCAAAAACGACATTTAGATGTTGATTTTAATTTTCAAGGAACAAGCAATTTTCTATAAAATTTGATATTAATTTTCCAACCTTTCAATTTGTTCTCTAAAACCATTTTTTCATTATGGCACAATTATATATAAAGATTTTCTGTTACTTAAAAATACAGAAAAATCTGATGTATAAATATCTTTAAATGATACTATTGACTTTTGTATAAAAATTGTATACGAATAAGATGTAAATTACGCCAATAAATTAGAAAATAGACCGATGAAATATTGGACACAGTTATAATAATCTATAAATTACTTACTACAAGTGGAAAAATATTTCTTAATACAAAAATACTTAAAACTACATTTCAAATATAATAATAATAGCAAAATTTACAATTTTACACTTTTCACGGAAGATGTATTTGATCGTTTTAAACGCTCACAAGAAATGTATATTATTTTATATTTTCTTTTTCAGTGTCTAAAGCGATAACAATTTTATTAATTGTGCATAATTTTCAGTTCTAAATAATGGAAGAATTAAGTTTCAAAATTTGTGTTTCATTGTCGTTAACTTAACTTTTCAAAAGAAATTTTTTGTATAATCTGGCATTTTGCTAAATAAGGAATGGATAAGACATGTTGAAAGACTCGAAAATAATCATCTAAACAATTTCCCAAAACACTCAACTAATCTTCTTTTTCCGTCAGGAGATTATCCACTGCGGCTTTCACTGCTGGAAATTAAAGTTAATGATTAAACTTAATACTTAATCTTGATTAATTACTTTGTATATATTAAAAATAAAACAAATCAGTGAATTAAAATAATTATAAAATTTCATTACCAGTTTCTTTAGTTGACGCAATTATTTTATCAATTTCTGGTTGATATTGCAAGAATTTTGGACGGATTAATCGGTTGTATAAAATCAAGGAACCATTGTATTCCGTTGGAACCATCAACCAGATATAAAGAATACACTGAAAATACAAAATAATGTTTGATATTAAAATTATTCAGTAAACAAAAATAATAAATAAATACATAAGCAATGTTCATTACCTTGAGAAGCCAGTAAAGCGGAAACCAGAAGAAAATGAGATCGGAAAAGTCTTCAATGATTGTAAATATGGCATAAACTGACCAGTAAATGAGCCACTTTCGGTCATCTTCTTTCGATGGACTTTCGATGGCTTTCATGGAACGATAGGCAGGATAAAGAAAACCGATTATATTACATAATAATCGTTGTCTCACTCCTAGCACCAAGTAGATTGCTAAAGTCACAACCGATCCTATAACAAAACGATTCATGATGTTAACTAATTGTACCACTGCTCAGAATAGTTCAGAATATTCACTATTCTGAACTAAGACATTTATTGAAATACTTATATAAACAATAATAGTGTCAAAAAAATTATTTCCTCGTCTGCATTAATTGCTATGAGTCAGCTTAAACTGGAGAAATTACATTTCTAATCAAATTTCTTTCATAATTGCTTTTTATTAAAAATATTAATTCTTCTAAGTGTATTAAGTATACTAATGACATGATATTAAAACAAAAATGTTTTCTATATTCATTTATGTAAAAAAGATATTAGAACAAGATAAAGAAAATATGATTTAATTAACATATATTATGTAAAAATGTTTAAGATATATGTTTAAACATTTAAGTACGAAACAATAGTTAAGTAAAATACGACTTTTCCATTCAGAAATCAAAGTTCATTTGCATTATCTACCAAAGCTATCTTTATATCAGAACTCCTGTTATATAAAACTTTTGTTAGAAATACATGATTCATAGTCGAAGTAATAAAAGTTAACCTAAAACTCACCTAAGAATATATATAGCCGATTGATTCCGGTTTTTGCCTCGGCGAGGGCTAAATAATTCGTCCAAAATTTGTCTTTGTCGCGCAATGCTGCATCGACGGAATCTTTCATTGCAGCAATTTTCGACATTTTGACTATTTTTGTTGTTGAAAGACTATTTTCTCTATAAATTGTTCCTCTTGATCAGAACTTACGCCGCTAATTTGTAACGTTGTAACTTGCGTTCTGGCCGTTCTGGCTTCTGGATTCCAATGCTTCTGTTGCTGTTGAAATGTTAAAATTGACACATGCGCACTTCGGTTTTGAGGTTAAAAACAGAAAACGGAGTGTGGATTATGACATGTCATTTTCGGCACAAGAAATTTGAATAACTAAAATGAGATGTTTTATAAAATTTAACGTTAAAATTAAATAAAATAATAAAAACAATATGTTTTTTAATAAATTATGTTGGCATTTATTAATAAACGAATAAAATATATTAAAAAAGAAAGAAATATGAAACAATATTATAATATTTTATTAAAAAAATTTTAAATATAAAAAAATTGTACTTACCGGTTTTAAATAAAAACGTGTGTTAATATTTTTTTACACTGAAAAAATTTTTTCTAAAAAACACTGTCAAAAATTACATATGACTTTTTTAAAAAATGCAACAATTAGTTTCCCGATGTTCTTATTATTTTAATATAAAATTCATAGAAAATAAAATGTTTATGAAAAATGTACAATAATAAATAAAAGTGAATAAAAACAGAAGTTTTAATTAACAATAAAATTTTTAGCAATAAGTTTTAAAATGTAACGATTGTTATAAAAAGGAATAAGATAAAACATGTAAAAACCTGTAAAAGTGTTTTCCTAAACAGCGACAAAGCATCATATTTGTGTAACTCTATATTCCATAAAAAAGTTCACTTAATCCAAAAACTTCGACGATTTGACCGAATACATTGTTTGTTATTACAATTTACTTTCGAAAAATGCACCCGCGAGATAAATGAGATACGCGACGTTTCGATATGACTGATTCACGGCGAGATACACTTCGCGCGTCTTTGATGCCTAGAGCGCATGCGCGGCAGTATCAATTCTCTCAAGCCGGCGTTTAGTTCCGCGAAATTGAAGTCGAGTTGAAACGTGCCGCGTTCGTATACACTTTTATATACTATATATAATGTATATATAGTAAAATAAGCAATGAAATGAATAGTTTATATAAATAATAAATAAATAATGAAAATGATGATGAATGAATCAAGTTGATTATACAGTCATTGTTTGAACAATTTTATTTTCATGACATCGATGACGCTAATTTTTGATGCATACGTTTTTGCGCGCAATTTCGAATTTTCAACATTCAACTTTCAACAATGAAGATATCTTTTATTGCAGGCTTCCTATATGTAATGTAAAAGTCATCCAAAAAGGTATTTACAATATTTATTTACATGATTTTAGAGGTCAATCAAAATGACCTTTCTTTTAATTTCTCGCGTTTTGCAGGGACATTTTTGTATTTATTATATTTATAATAAATATAATCAATAACAAAGAAGTTATTTATTTTTTGTGTAGAGGTCATTCAAAATGACCTTTTTTTTAATTTCTCGCGTTTTGCAGGAACATTTTTGTATTTATTATATTTATAATAAATATAATCAATAACAAAGAAGTTATTTATTTTTTGTGTAGAGGTCATTCAAAATGACCTTTCTTTTAATTTCTCGCGCTTTGCAGGAACATTTTTGCATTCATTATATTTATAATAAATATAATTAGTAACAAAGAAATTATTTATTTTTTTTTTGTAGAGGTCAATCAAAATGACCTTTACGTCAACATTCAACTTTCAACAATGAAGATATCTTTTATTGCAGGTCTCCTACATGTAATGAAAAGTCGTCCAAAAAGGTATTTACAATA
This sequence comes from Gryon sp. ZL-2020, assembly GCA_022817425.1. Taxonomy (NCBI): domain Eukaryota; kingdom Metazoa; phylum Arthropoda; class Insecta; order Hymenoptera; family Scelionidae; genus Gryon; species Gryon sp. ZL-2020. The sequence goes on along the minus strand of JABFPJ010001380.1, from coordinate 17,525 downwards.
TTTGTTTACATGATTGTATAGAGGTCAACAAAATGACCTTTCTTTTAATTTCTCGCGTTTTGCAGGAAAATGTTTGTATTTATTATATTTATAATAAATATAATCAATAACAAAGAAGTTATTTATTTTTTGTGTAGAGGTCAATCAAAATGACCTTTACAATAATTAGTCGATTTTTCAGGTACGTTTCGTTTAAAAAAAACATTTCAAGGTCAACAAAGTGTATTTTTTATTTTTGATTGTTGTGAATATAATTACAGACTTTATATTATAAATATATTAATTTATAATATTGTTATAAATTGAGGTAAGTTGAAATTAAATTTATTAAAATAACAATTGTCCGATAAGTAACTAAACATTTTTTTATTTCATTAAATATAATGTAAATAATAACATCAAATTTAGGAAATTATTAAAAAAAATTAAAAAAAAATAAAATACATTTAAACATTTTTTATTTATCAATATTTACTTTTACGTAAGTAATTTTACAAAAAATACAATAAAAAATGAAAAATGAAATTTTGAAATAAAATAAAATTGAATCACATTTTAACAAAATATTGATTTTTTTCATTTACCCAAATTCTCATTTCGGTAAATATTTTTTTCTCGAAAATATTCTAAATTAGCATAGTAATGAATGGTACACCGATTCCCCTTTTACGCTGTATATATGTAACCCCTCCATTTGTACAGTACAAGTTAAATACTTTACCACTGCTGGTTTACTTGAATTCACTCAGTTTTCTTTGATTCGTCAAAAGTGAGATACGCTTTATTTTCCATGGCATAACTAATTTGTAACATTTTTTTTTATTTTGTGATCAACAAATTGTTGTCACAAACTGTGATTAACATTTATGGCTTCCCAGGCAAAAATCAATAATTCGATCAAACATCCAACTGCAAAAGCAAATCAATATTTCGTGCAGTTTTGATACTCAAATGTAATTTTTAAGTGATGTATTAAATGAAGTGAAATCATTATTTTGTTCTAATTTGTAGATTTACGTAGTAAGATAGAATGTGATATTGTGCATTTTTTGTGCAAATTGCAAAATTTGTGAAATTGTGATAATTCAGTGATAATTTAGTTTAGATTGCTAAATTGTGATATGGATACAATAGAAAGCAAATCTTCCAATGATGTTCATCCAAAGACCGAAACCAAAAAAAAATGGAGGAAAATATTGATACCTGCGTGGATTTGGAAAAAGTCGACAAGAAGATGGATATTTAAAAGGTAAAGTTATTCAAAAAATATTACACACAAAAAATCAAAATAATATTGTTTTCAAAATAATATTTTGAAAAAATTTTTTTTTTTAATTTTTTCAGTGCTGAAAATAAGATAAAATATTCTAAAAAAAACTAATTTATTTTTATTAATCAATGATTTAATTAATAAATGAAAATATAATGAAATATGTTTTAAAAAATGAAGAATTTGATAAATTATTTGCAAACTGATAAATCAATTTTGGGCAAAACAATGTTACCAAATAGCTGAAATGAATGACTTTTTCAAAATGACTTTTTAATGGAAATGTCTAAATTTAGTATTCAAGGAAGAATATTTTCGGTAATTAAACGACATTTTAAAGCATAATTGCTTTGAATGAAAAAGATATTATGCCAATTGCCGGTACAATTTTGTATTTCTACTTGCAGTTAATTACTTTGCGTAATTAAAGTATTCTGAGATTGTTTTCAAGGATATATTTCGGTTTTATCAAAAATCTAAATTATTTAAATATCTAACAACAAACGTATCTCTAACATTTTATCCAGTTTTTATTTAAATTTTTACAAAATAAAAATAAAATAAAAAAATTAATACACATTTTTAAATAAAAATTTTTACGTAAAAATTATATTATAAAAACTCAGAATTATTGTTTTCTATTTACTTCTATAAATTTTAATAAATTATAATATTTTTTCTTTTTTTTTAAATTTTAAATAACATTAAAAAATATTTAAATTATTTTTTAAATTACAAAAAAAAAATAAATAAATTTTTAAGTTTTTTAAAGCCATTGCAACTAAAACTCATTAGCGGTGGACTTTCATTTCGATCGCGTTCGTGTTTACGAATACAATTGACCTTTCAACTTGTATTCTTTGCATCGAAATCAAATTTAAATTTAATTTTGATTTGTGAACTTGATGATTTTTTCCTTTTTTTTGATTCTTATTCAACTTTTTCATGCGTCGTATTTATTTACGTGTATTTAATTACACACATATGAGGGAGTTTAAAGACCCAAGCTTTTTACAGCGAAATGTAGTACCCTTTCATTATACTCGCCGGAAGTCAACACACGTAATAGGACAACAAGACACTGATTAAAGTTTAGTGGTATTCGTCGTGGTTCAAGTACCGTAACGTGTGTATATCTATATATACAGAAAAAAAGAATAAAGATGCTTATATATAGGGTGATGTAAAGTTACGATTTGTAAAATAGGAGAAAAGAAAAATGTGAATATATTTGATGAGGTCGAGATTAGATTTGTAACTTTTGCAATCATTTAAGTTCTTCTTTCAATTTTAATTCTTATTATTTAAGATTTATTTGTTTAAACTTTGCTGAAATTTAAACTAAAATGCGAAATTCCAAATTTTTTATTTAAAATTCCAAAGTTTATAAAGTAAATCTCCAAGTTCCAAATTTGTATATTTCAAGTTCCAACATCAAATTCAAATTGACTCTATAAAAGTTCAAAATGAAAAATTCTAATTTGAAATTAAAAATTTCAGATTTCAAATTCTACATTTTAAATTCCAAGTTTCAAATTTCAAATTTTAAATTCCAAGTTCCAAATTTATATACTCCACTCCAAGCTCCAAAATTAAATATGAAAAATTTTTAATTTGAAATTTCAAGTTCCAAATTTCAAATTCCAACTTTTAAATTCCAAGTTCCAAATTTATATACTCCAAGCTCCAAAATTAAATATGAAAAATTTTTAATTTGAAATTTCAAGTTCGAAATTTCAAATTCCAACTTTTAAATTCCAAGTTCCAAAATAAAAAATTACAAATTCAAATTTCAAAAGTTAATCATAAAAACTTTTAAAAAATAAAAAAAATTTTTTTTTTAATTTTTAATGATTGAAAATGATCAACGTAAAAAAGTAATAAAAATCGTGAAATACAAAGAATTTCTTTTGTCCATTAAAAAATCACGACAGACAGTCTCGACGATTTATGAGCGAGAATAATTGCAAGCTTGATTATTTTGATGAACACATAATTTGAGTTACAATGGGATGAATATGTACAAAACACATATACACTTTCACTCACTTTTATTCAACTTACGCTATATACCTGACGTACAAAACGTGTTTCACGTGCTGTTGTATGCTAATGCTTGGGTAAATTGTCGTGTGCATCGAACGTGAACACCACACGGACCCCATAAGCCGTGACTCGAATGATAGACCGTGCAAACACATTTGCGTAATAATTTGTTTAGATTATTTTTTCTCCATTTTTTAATAAAAAAATTTTTTAATAAAAAATTATTTAATAAAAAATGGGGGTTACATTGTAAAAATTTATTAAAAAAAGTCTATTTTTTAATTTTTATTTATTATAATTATAATATTTATTTATTTTTTTATATTAGAAAATGTTGTATTTTTTTATTTATTATATTATTATTAATAATTATATTTATTATATATAATAATAATTGCATTTATTATAAAAAAGTAATTTAACATTTTTAAAGATTTTTTACTTTTTTTTCAAAAATTTTTTCAATTTTACAAAATATTACACAAATTATTAATATATATTTTATTTTTTATCGTCGCGGATTTGCTCGTCTAAAATCCGTTATTTATTAATCCGTAATCTAAACAGAAATTGAATTTCGAAAATTTACGATCTTCACTTTTTTTTATCGTGTAATTTGGTCTTTATTTACAAAAACAGTATTTATTCGAAAATAAATTCAACTTAAGCTTTTTCAAAATTGCTGTTCGAAAATCGAAATAATAATGTGGATTCTTTAGATAGTAAGTCTGATTATCTACACTAGGGCTGATATGATTCAAATCAAATAATTATAATATAAAATATTTTTGAAAATTATGTTTTTATCAAATTAACAATTTTCTTAAGTTTTTATTATTTGTTATTAAAACTAGGTTTTCGTGAGAATAAAAGTCGGAATGACTTTTATTCTCACGGAATAATTAAAATTTTTAAAATTCATCAAAATCGGGAAATTCTATGAAAAAATCTAAAATTCATCAAAATCTCGAAATTTTATAAAAATCTCGAAAATCCATCAAAATCTTGAAAATTCATGAAAAAATAAAAAATTCATCAAAATCGCGAAATTTCATGAAAAACAACCTTGACATTTCAGGAAAATCTTGAAAATGCATCAAAACCTCGAAATTTCATGAAAAAATCAAAAATTCATCAAAAACACGAAATTTCATAAAAATCTTTCAAATTCATGACAATTTCGGAATTTCATGAAAACTGTGAAAAATTCATCAAAATCATGAAAATGCATGAAAAAATCAAAAATACATCAAAATCTCGGAATTTAATGAAAATCTCGAAAATTCATCAAAATCTCGAAATTTCATGAAAATCTTGAAATTTCATAAATTTTCAAAATTTCATGAAAATATCGAAAATTTATAAAAATCTCGACATTTTATGAAAATCTTGAAATTTTATGATAATCTTGAAAATTCATCAAAATCTCGAAAAGTCATGAAAAAATTAAAAATGCATAAAAATCGAGAAATTTGATGAAAATCTTTCAAATTCATGAAAATTTCGGAACTTCATGAAAAATGTGAAAAATTCATCAAAATTTTGAAAATTCTTGAAAAAATCGAAAATGCATGAAAATCATGAAAATTCATCAAAAGTTCGAAAATTCATTAAAAAATCGAAATTTCATGAAAAATGTGAAAAATTATCAAAATCTTGAAATTTCTTGAAAATCTTGAAAAATCATGAAAGACGTGAAAATTCATTCATTTCTCTCGGAACTGTATAAGAATGATTGATATTCGATACACTAACAAAAGTAAACTTATAAAAATTATCATCTTTCTGATAAAATAGGGATATACTTGTAAAAGACCAAAAAATTATCATCTTTTCTGATAAAAACCTACGAAGCTTGAGAATTATTTTCATAAAAACGAATATATTTATCAGAAAAGATGATAATTGTTTGGTTTTTTACAAGTATATCCCTATTTTGCCAGAACGATGCTATTTTTTATAGGCTTACTTTATCAGTGTAAAAAGCCATTTCAGGTCACTGCCTTGCCTACGAAGTGTAAAGTCGATCGACCTTATCCTTAAATTACAGAAATCTGTAATTTAAAAAGAATCCTCAAAATCCTCCCAACTAACATCCATCAGTAAAGCAAAAACCTAGTAATCTCCCTTCTTCCTCAAACGCAAAAAGAAAAAAAAGAAAAATCCAAAAACCAAAACCAACCAACTAACAAAATGTTAATTTCCAAAAACAACTCCTCAGTTTCTTCCAACACCAAACTTTCATCATCACACTTCGTATTCATTCATCATCACAATTCACATTCGCCAAAGTAACGTCATTCAAATTCTACTCGCTTAAGTCCGTTGTTACCCAACAAGATGCGTTGTCGGTATTACGAGAATGTAAAAGAATGCAAAGGCGTAGCCGGTGTAGTAGCACTGTCAGTCAATGTTGATTTTATTATCGAACGACATTCAAAAGTGATCACGAGTGGTGTTCGATACTTCGCGCTAGAAAAGACAAACAAGAAATTCGTTCTTTTTTTTCGGTGCATTTCTTCAAGTTTATTTTCATTGCAATTTGAGTAATTATGGATGAGGAACAGTTGTGGCGAACGACATACGATCGGCTAAGAGCGGACGAAGAGAAAAGACGAAAAGAAGCGATGATCAAAGATTACCAACTTAGGTAATTTATTCGTGACTTTCGCTAGACTTAACTTGCAAATTTATTTTTAGAATGTCGAAAGAAAGGGAAAGTTAACGACGCGATATTAATTGGATTGATTTTTGGAAAAATGATACTATGAAATGACAAGTGTCAAAGTCATTTTTACAATGTAAAATCATTACGACTAATTGCCGGCAAAATTAATGTACTATGAATTGTGATGTGGCAAACTTGGCCTTGGTTTTGATCGTATTTAAAAGTAATAATTTAAATTGTTTGCTATTAGAATTATATATATCATACACTGAGGAAAATTAATGTCAAAATGTACTTTTGTGATTATCAAATATTACATTTAAAATATTTTTTTTATTACAAATTATTGAAAAAGAATTCAACATTGAACATTTTTACTCAGAGAAAAATAGGTATTTAAATATACTATCTCAATTAAGAATGTAATTATCAGATATTAAATGTAAAATTCATTTTTCTCAGTGTATGCTTTTATCGAAAAGCCAACTGTAATTTTGCTTTGAAAATTTCGTTATTTTGAATAAAAGATCTATGTATAAAAATTGACTTAATAAGAGTGGGAAATACTTTGTCATATTCCTGGAAATCATAAATAAGTGAATCTGTACATCCGACAAAGTATAAAAGTTCTTTTTTTTCCAAAATGACGTAAGCGTGAGTAAATATGTCATGATCTTATATTCATGGTTATATGTTACGCACGCAAAAAAATCCGTGCGAGCTGGTATATAGGTGAAATATAAAATTGATGGAACTACATTTTAAAGACTATAATACGAGCGATCCTTATGTAACTGAATTCACCGGGCAAAATGATATAAATTTCGAAAATATCTCACACAGAATACATATACTTTTTCCCCAAAAGAGAGATCATTTTTTGGTTTTTATCGTAAATGATGTATGATGATAAAAAGTGTAATGTAATATTGTGGAATTGCATCTACCATAGCCAAATGAAAAATATATTGCGAATATATTGGTAATATATTCGTTATATATTTATAAAATATTCTTAATATATTTAAAAGATGTTCTAAGTTTATTTAATTTACTTTTGGTATTATATGATAAATATATTTCGAATATGTTGTCAATATGTTGCAAATATATTTTTAGTATATTTCTATTTGAAAAATATATTGAAAATATATTAAGAATATATTGAGAATATATTAAGAATATATTAAGAATATGTTAAGAATATATTGAGAATATATGAAAAATATATTAGGAATATATTAAGAATATGTTAAGAATATATTGAGAATATATGAAAAATATATTAGGAATATATTAAGAATATATTAAGATTATATTAAGAGTATATTTAGAATATATTAAAAAATATATTTTGAATATATTAAGTATATATTAAGAGTATATCAAGAATATATTAAAGATATATTAAGAATACTTTAAGAATATATTAAGAATATATTAAGAAAATATTAATAAATATATTAAGAATATCTTAAGAATATATTACAAATATATTATGAATATATAATATTATAAATATTAAGAATGTATTAAAAATATATTAAGAATATATTCGCAATATACGTTTTTGTAGGATAAATGAAATATTAATTTGAATGTTTGAAATTATAATATGTACAATCAATAAAATGTAATATAAATAGTGAATGATTTAATAAGTAAAAGTTCAACTGACATATAATTGAAAGTATATTCTCAGCTGTCTGCACTGCACTACCTTATCTTATAATTAATCAATTAAACGATTGCATTAATGTTGTTTAAAGAATGAATAATTAATGAAGATAGAAAAAGACATATTATTATATGATGATATAGTATGTTTAGTTGAATTTGTTGCAGAAATAAAAATGGGTTATGATTTGATATAAGCATTTTTGAATAAATTGCATATTTATGATAATGATTCTCAATTAAATTTCTGGTGTGCTGAATTCTTGAGTTGAATACGTCATTAAACTAGGTGTGCTAGAATATAATTTTTGAATTCTTGACATACAAGCTGGAGAGAATATTTTTATTTTATTCTTTCATTTTGCCAAATATTTTGACAAAAGTTATCAATTTTTAATAAATGTATAAAATAAACCTTTTTTGAATATATTCTTTGTAAAAGCAAAATATTCTTGTGACAAGAGGAATATTAATTGGCATAAATGGAATTTTAAAAAAACGAAAAAAAATTTGAATAGTTAATATTAAAAAACAGAAAAGAAATGAAAATTAAAAAGAAAATTGAAAAATTTCAAATTTGATGATTTCAAAAATGATTCACAAATATTTTAGTATTCTCGTATTCAAAACATTGATAAATCAGTTTGTCATGAATATAAATGACACCTCCTTTTACGATTAGATATGATTAATGAGATTAATTCGTTAACACGATTACGTTTCATTTAATAATAAATATGCGTTCATTGTTTTATCAACAATTTTTTAATGAATAATACAGAATGCCACATTTTTTAGCTAATAAATAATAACGCAACTTTTATCATATCATGCATTTTTATATTTGAAAAAGTAACGCAGACTTTATTATTAGTATTATTTCGAAATTGTAAAATATAATGAGAATGAAGAGTCGCGGAGTGTATGAACTCATTGAGCGCATAAATTTGCATTGTTTAGAGAGACATGCATCCTTTTAGGCCGATATTTTCTGCAGAAAAGTTGTATGTATACGAGATCAAATGCAAATTAAGTTTTAGTAGCGAGTATTTTAGTATATCGTTTGATAATATCGTACGAAAACATGATTACAAGTCACATAAATGACATTTGATCACCAATTTAGTAATTGTGCAATTTATCTTTCAACTTCGGACTACTACCCTTTCGCTTATATTTTATCCGGGAATAAATTCGTTAGAACATTTTGTTACGTCAACGTTTTCAAATGATGGATTATTTATGATCAAAAATCATATCAAGAAAACTTATCGTAAAAATGTTATTCAAAATCATTTTAGCATTTTATTTTTTTATTATAATGATATATAATTTTTTTCATTTAAATTTAATATACTTTTATGTATAAAATTTAAAGTAATTAACTACAAGAACATTGTAAGAAAAATGAAATATTAGTATTAATTAATATGAAAAAAAATTTATTGATAAAATAATTACGAATAAAAAAGATTCATATTAAGTTTACTTTGTATATGAATGTTTTACAATATATATAAAATAATAACATATATAATTATATAAATAATTTAATAAAATGAATTGTAATTAAATTTTGCATTTGAAAAACCAGGTTATTCAATTTAAAATTAGGGAATCTTAATTTTATAACAAATTGCGAAATGAAAATGTATGGAAATTAATATACTGGTATTTGAAGTTTAAACAATTTATGTACTTGAATTCATTATAGCTTTTATTAATGTTAATATGCTTATTTGAAAAGAATTTATTAATTAAATTAAATTAATCAAGGTTAATTAAAATGAAATTAAATAAAAAAGCTATAACAATTATTAATTTGAATTTTCTTAAAATTAATAATTTAAAGAAAATATATTTTGTAAATTTTTTTGTAAATATGAATTGTAAGAGTTGATATGATTGTTCGATTATCATTTGATTGAGAAACTTCTGAAATTGGATATTTCTTTATTTGAGATTAAAAAAGTTGCTATTCTAATTTTCATGTCAATAATCTTAATGAAAATATTCATGAATATAATTAGAATATGTGATATTGTATATCACAAGCAACACTTCTAATTACCATATTCAGTTCGTAGGGTGCGAGGTATCTACGAAACAGTTGCATCCAATTAATATTTTATGATATTATATTGTAGTTCAAAAATGATCAAATTTCATTTATACATTCATTTACTTTGAATATTAATTTTTTATTCAAATTGAATTAGGTTATTAAAATGTTAAATATTGTTAATTATAAAATGAAATTAATACAAAGACAAATCATTTTGTTATAAGAAAATGCTGACTTCAAATGAATGTTTAAATGAATGTAAATAAAACAATAAGTAAATGGAAATGTGTAATTTAGATTTCCGTTGATTAAGTTATTAGAATACGTTTTTGTGCTTAGAATTGGATCTTGATTTCTATAGAGTCTCACTAATACGGCTTATGAATGCGTTTTCAATCCGGGATTAATTAATTGCATATCGGAATTTTATGAAATGAATGTGATCATATGCATTTTCAATTATCCATTATTTTGAAGTATCGTAACATTTTTTCACATTTAAAGTTGAATGACAGACAAATTTTATGTTTTTGTATAGTTTTTGTTTCCATTGTATTATTTATGAATATGTAATGGAATTACTTACTTTAGTGTTTACTTAAAGAATTTTTAGTTTAATGAACGGTGGTGTTGAAAACCTGGAAAACTCGGGGGATTTTATTTTTTTGGACAAATTTTCAAGAATTTTCACATTTTTCACGAAATACTATTTTTTCAAGAACTTTCGAGATTTCCATGAAATTTTGAGATTTTGACGAATTTTCGAGATTTCCATGAAATTTTGAGATTTTCATGAATTTTCGAGATTTTCATAAAATTTTAACATTTACTAAAAAATTCCGAGATTTTGATGAATTTTCAAAATTTTTATGAAATGTCGAGATTTCCATGAAATTTTGAGATTTTGATGAATTTTCGAGATTTTCATGAAATTTTGAGATTTTGATGAATTTTCGAGATTTTCATGAATTTTTGCGATTTTCATGAAATTTCGAGATTTTGAAGAATTTTTAAGATTTTCATGAAATTTCGAGATTTTCATAAAATTTTAAGATTTACATGAAACTTTGAGGTTTTGAAGAATTTTCAAGATTTTCATGAAATTCCGAGATTTTGATGAATTTTCAAAATTTTTATGAAATGTCGAGATTTTGATGAATTTTCGAGATTTGGAAAAATTTTTAAGATTTTCATGAAATTTCGAGATTTTCATGAATTTTCGAAATTTTGACGAAATTTCGAGATTTTCATGAATTTTCCAAATTTTAAAGAATTTTTAAGATTTTCACGAAATATCGAGATTTTGATGAATTTTTAAGATGTTCATGAAATTTGTGAAAATCTGTTGCATCGGATTTAAATTAAGCTAATGTATAATCTGTTTTACAGCTTAATGTATTAATATTCCAACGTAATATTATCATTAGTTTCTATTTATTATAATGATGTTAATATCAATTTAAATTTATTAGAAATTAATAAACTAAAAGCGACATGGTTTGGCCACATCATTATATATTATCGCCTCAAAGATGGCACATTGCAATAATTTACAATTTAACATAGTAATGTAATTTCCACCGTCGGTAGATATAGATTGAAAACATTTATTGATTTTGAATAAAATTAATGCATTCAAATGGAAAGTACACAAAATGACAAAAGTTCAATCATTTGCATATTATTTTCAATTAATTTCAATTGCCAAAATTATTCTCAAGAAAAATCAATATTCTTGTTTCATTTATTTATGCATTTCACTTCATTTTATTTTTTAGTTATATAAATTTTAATAAAAATGTCATAGTTTGTAATTTATAACAGAGCAAGAAAAAACTTTTAAAAATATATTAAAAATGTATTAATAAGTTTTTCTAGGATAAATGAAATGCATTTCATTTAATTTTTTTAGTTATACATTTTAATACAAAACGTCATAGTTTGCAATTTATAACAGAGAAAGAAAAAACTTTGAAAATAAAAAGAAAATCGATAAAACATTTTGCCTGGCCTAAGTAGATATGGCAAAAAAGAAGTGTAACTGGTAAAACTGTGTAATAACTAAAGATTTTATCTACTTCAACTATCCATTATCCTTAGTGGGAACAAAAGAATATTTCTTGGCTCTTGTAGTACCTTTAGTTCATTACAATTCTTTATTTTGGACATTAAAATATTATATGAAATGAAAATGAATAATTTTCGCGGTTTATGACTTGACTTATTTTCCGTATAGTAAATAATCCCTTTCTTTGTTGTTGTTTAATTATGTTTTATGAAAAAAGTTATATGACGTATTAAATAAAAAAGAGAATAAAATAAAATGTAATAATATTTTGTCCGAGCTATTTATTTGTGATACAAAGTTGAATCAAAAATCAATATTATAAACTTGAATTCTACATTTAAACCTCTGCAAGGAGAATTATTGTTGAATTGGATTTAATGCATTTATTTTTCTTTTTAAAGAAAAAGGAGAAAAAAAGGAAAATAACTGATATTGACTTACGCGACAAAAAGGTTTAAAAAGCATTTTTGTCATTTGATTTTATATATAATGTGTTGGAATACTTTTCAAATTGTAAAATTGAGCATTTATCAATTTATTTTAACACGCTTTTAATGAATCGAAAGTGTCCGTTTACGATGTTAGAGCGCAGTTCTTAGTTTATGATTTATGTATTTGTATCATATGTACATTCTAAAAAAAGATCACTTACGATAAGTGAAATCAGGATATCGTAAGTGAAAAGTCAATTCACGTACAGGATGAGAAGACTTCAAATGATTGAGATAAGCGAAAATATTTTCCATTCATCATTTCATATTATTTTAATTTTATAATTACACTGACAATCATAGATCTTGAATTTTTACTCTTTTTAATAGCATTCTGAATCCATCGGCAAAAAATCATCAATTTTGCTGTGAAAAACAGTAAAAATGAGAGTTATTTTAGTAAATATTTATTTATTTTATTATTTAATTATTTTCTTCATAAATTATTGTTTTTAACAGTTTTGCTGATTTTTTGCCAATGGATTCAGAATGCTATTAAAAACAGTAATAATTCAATTGAAAGTTGTATATTTTCAGGTTTCATGATTGTCAGTGTAGAAAATATGATGAATAATGTTGATATAAAGAATATATGAATATATTCTCAATATATGCCACATTACTGCAATGAATTAATATATAAAATATATATGTATATATATTTTATATTTTATATGTACTTTTTATATTGTTGTATATATTTTTTTATATAAAAGTCAAAATATATATTTTATGTAGATTCGAAATATATTAAAAATATAAATATATAATTTATATATCTATATATTGACTATATATGGATTACTTTCGTAAAGTGATAATACACTACCAATATATGGTGCGTATATGGAAAATATCAAATATAATTTTATATTCTTAATATATGTCATATTACCGGAATAAATTGATATATAAATTATATGTATTTTTTATATTTTATATATAATTTTTATATTGTTTTATATATTTTATAAAAAACTCAAAATATATATTTTAAGTCGATTCGATATATATATATAAAATATAAATATATAATTTATATATAAATTGCGGTAATATATTTAGAATATAAAATTATATTTCATTTTTTCATGTGCGAGAGTAATAAAGTAAAAAAAGTATAAAAATAGTGTAAATATTGTATGATTAACCAATTTCAACTTTTGATACTGAATATTCATTTCGAATAAATAAAACTGTATTTTGTTTATTTATTATATGTGTCATTCGTAAATAATTTGTTCGATAAAATTATGATTTATGTTTTAGTTGCATTTGAATGTTGTATATTAGCCATGCTTGTGCTTTTTCAAAGCATTCGCAGAAAGGCATTTCAATAAAAATTATTGAAATCACATTTAAAATCACTCAGCCATATATAATGTTTCTGGTATGAATTTCAATATCAGTTAAAATGTGGAAATTTAAATTTAAACAAAATTACTGTCGAATAGTTAAACGACATTTTATTATGTTTTTATATGATATTGAGTGAAGCATTTTAAATTCTAATAATTAACGGAATAAATCAAATTGTTATGTTTAATGATTTTATGATATGGAAATACAACTCTATTATATAATAAATAAACAAGGAAAATATATATTTCATGCTTCTTGCAAAATGTAAAATAATTTCATGAACTGTAATTTTATTCGGTTTTATTTGTTTTACGTATTCTAAAAATACGAGAATATAATTTGGGTGAAATATTTATTGAAAATAATTACTGTAATGAAATGGTTAATTATTGTAAACTATTAATATAACATTGTAACAACATTTTCTAATTAACAATAATATCTCATGTTTGCTATTATAGACTGTAATTTCAATTAATGTTATTTTCTATAGTGCATAATAACTGTAAATTATTTTGATTAATATGAAAATATGCATGCCGGTTGTTCTTAATTATGAGTTTAATTAAACATATCTGCGAAATAACGATTTTAAATAAAATTTAAATTTTATTTAAATAAAATTACTTTTATTCACTTTCATTTCATTTTACAAAGTAGTTTAAAAATCGATTACTTTATTTTACTTTATTTTTCTATTACTTTTTTTTAAAATATATATAAAAAATATAATATGTAATAATAATTACATTATATATTAAATATTTAAATTAATAAACTTAATAATTAAATATTAATAATTTATTTTTCCTTTATCTTCATTTATAATATATTTAAAAAATAAAAATATATTAAATATATATTTGAAATATATTTGCATATAAAATGTATATTTTTCATATATAAAAATCGGCAAAAAATCACACTTCTATATTTTAAGTATTTATTTTTCATCCGTTTTCATTGAAAGAATAATGAGAATCTTTCTCGATTTGACGTTTAATTTTCGAAACGAATGTTGAAAATGTTTAATGAAAGTTAAAGATTTGTTTTGAATGAATGATTTATAATGTTTTGCAACGCGTAAAAGTCTAATTGAATTTTCAAATTTTGCGAGACAAAATTTTATTTTGTCTTTCAGTGTACGTTATTAAACTGTAAACAATTTTGTGTAGTTAGATAAACTCAGTTTAACTTAGACTTTACAAGTGCATAAGTTTGCAAATTAGAGAACAAGTAAAGTCAAGTGATGTTTCCTTATTTGCTTAACCCTTCAAGTGTACCGGACGTAGAGTCTGCGAAACGTTATATTTTCGCAATATACATTTTGACGAAAGTAAAAAAAAATCATTTCTCAATTACATTATTTTTCATAATATTACACAAATGTAAAGTAAAGTACAAATACCAGATCATAAATTATTCAAAACTACGAGTCCGACTTTCCTGCAAAACTGGTAGTATTTTCAGGGTGTAGTCAGACCAGAAAAATACTCTTTTGATATCAACATTTCTGACACTGTGAAAAGTGGATAATCATATATAACAAATGTGAACATTTTTTGAGAAGTGTATTTTGTTGCTGTTATGAAATTTATTATTTATATATTTTTGTATTTTTTATGTTTAAACATTTTTTTTAATTAAATGTGTATTTAATTTTTATTATTTATATATTATAATTAAATATTACAATAATTATTATAATTATATATTATAATAATAATAAAAGCAATATAAAATTATATATTATAATAATATTTTTTAATTCATTATAAGTTAAGTTATATTTTAAAAAATGTTGAGTTAAGAATAAGATTAACGCAAAATTGGACTAAAATGCAACCCAAATACAAGTTATAAATCGTAATATACATATATGTATATATATTTTGTTCGTTCTGACATTGTCATGGACTAAAATGGCGTTCGAAATAAAGTAATCAGTGTTCAGTCATAGTTCGGATTGATTTTTACGGAGGTCGTGACACGTAGAGCTATAATTTAGAAAAGAACGTTCGTGTTTAATTGATGCTTCATGAGTGATTTCATAAAGTCATTTTAAAATGCATTTTTGCCAGAGTGAAATTTTTTAAATGCTACTTTTTTGTAATCTGAAATTTTAAAATTAATCCTATGTTACATTTCGGATTATAAAGAAAAATTTAAATCTATTTTATGTGGATTAAAAAAAAATGTTCAAAACGAAAAAATATATTTTTAATATGTTTATTGTATAATAATTACAATATGATTAAGATATAATATATATTTTTTATAATCATATGTTAATAATATATTTTTATATTAAAAATATATTCAAAATATATCAGCAATCAATATTTTCGCAATATATCTTTTGTTTAAAACAATTTTTAAATTTTATTTATTTCTTTTTTTAAATAAAATTTTTTTAACACAAAATATTTTGCGAAAATATTGCTGATATATTTTGAATACATTTTTAATATAAAAATATATTAAAAAAATCAATAAATTAAAAAAATTGTTTCAAATTTAATTTTGTCTTTAAATAAAACACAATTATGATACAAATTTATATTTAAACAGCATTAAGTGACGGATTGCAACTTACGATAAATGAAATAGATAATAAATTATCTCCGCGGATCAAAATATTATTCTAATATTCAATTAAAGTTATTTTTGTTTCGTTTAAATGGATTAAACAAGTAATTCTCTTCTAATCCATCGTGCAAAATCTATTTCATGCATCTTTAAATTTAGATTATGCATTTTATACGTTGAATGAATTTATTAGCGAACATTCAATATTCGTATTGAATGCAGTTAATCGCCAAGTTCCATTTATTTGAAAACCGATATTGCTACGTTTACGAATTCTTTCTATTTTTGTACAAAAAAAAAAGCCACAAATCACTTATGCGGATTTCTTTTGTATTCTGGCGAATTTACATGAAAATATCTATTTTTTATTCGCATGTATTTTTGTTATAATTTACTTTTTATTTAACTCAGCAATTTTTTTCTATTTTATCTGCAACAGTTACGGATGAAAATATATGACATAATTTTATATTCCAAATATATACACTCAAAACTTTACATTGTAAAATTACAGTAAGTTTATATATATATATATTATTTAAATTATTTGATAATTAGAATATAAACTTATATGTGATATTTTGTGCAATGAGGAAAACAGTGAAAAGAAATAAAAAGTATTAAGTCTAATTAAAATAGACAAGGAAGTTGATGTTTGTTTTAATTAATAATGGCACTTTGTGTTTTGCGTTGAAAATGCATGACTTTAAATCTATCATGTATGCACAATGAGTTTCTGCATTGCTTTATTGTGTTTTTGGGGATACAACGACAAAAAGTTACACTTTGTTTCATGAATATTAAGACCTAATATAAATCTAATCTAACATTGCATAATATCAAACTCAACTTTACAATCATTTTGCATCTCAAGTTCTTTTTTATTTGCAAATATCAAAGATTATTTAATTTTTTTAATTCAACTTAATTAGCCATAAAACAAGATTTTTTTTCGCGAATCAAAATATTCTTCAAATAAACGTTGCGTTTCTAATTAAATCCAATTAAAATCAACTTTGATCACGATTTGTGATTAAACATATATAGTTATATGTCGACATAACAATTTATTTCAGAAGTTACGTGTTTAAATAAGACATTAAGTTCGAAAGAATGCAGCTCTTTTATCTTATGAATGTCATGCAAATTCGAATCGATATAACTTTGCGAAAGTCTTGAGCAGATTTGTATGAAGTTTTTCGGCGCAAAAAAATGTCGATTCTTTTTTTAGATCAGTTGTTGGCAGATTGAAATTTTCAGTTTCTTCAACTCTTTTACATTCAATGACC
>JABFPJ010001379.1:0-26127 GCA_022817425.1 Gryon sp. ZL-2020 | reverse complement strand
CAGACAGACAGACAGACAGACAGACAGACAGACAGACAGACAAACAGACAGACAGACAAACAGACAGACAAACAGACAGACAAACAGACAGACAAACAGACAGACATAGATTGAAATTTATATATTACTGGGGTTTGATAAAATTTATTACGCAATTTTTTTCGCCGTGTATATATTTGGCTATATTTTCGTCCGTAAGGGATTATAATTTTCTGCTTTCTTATGTTACATATAATGATATTGTGTTAAAAAATGTAAAATATTATGTAAGAAGATTGTATAATTATTAAATACAAAAAAGGTTTTCCATAAATAAATAAATTGATTAAAAATAAAAATAAAATACATTAGTTCCAATTTAAATCAATTAAACATAAACAAGTCTTTTTTTCATTTTTTATTAAAAAATTATAATAATTGTTTTTTAAGTTAGAATGAATAAACTATCGACTGTTTTTGCAGTCGACTAAGCAAACTAATTTTTCCAAAATTACGTTTTCTTTCAAAAAATTAAAAAAATATATAAAAATTGATCCATATTTATGTAAACTTCATATTCCAATAATATTTTATCTGAAGGTATATTTTTGCGCATCAAATGAGTATAATTGACATTGCATTGTATGACACTAATTCCGTCCCCTGGAATTCCGATTGCAAGAATTGTTGCGCACTTCCGGCGTATCTCGCCGTACGTGTACATACCAACGAATGCAGGATTACTGCTCTTTTATAATACGCGGCACATGCATATGTGTCTCCGATTAACGGATTTAATTGCTGTTTTGTCTCCGAACTTTGCCTGGTTTTACATTTATTGCAATGTCCAAGTAACCACATGCTAAGACAAAATTGCATCGCAGTTATGCGATGCAATTGAAATGATTCCGATTTTTTTTAAGCAGAGGTGGCATTTGTCAATTTGTTGATAATTTATTAGGTATCAATTTTATTCGCTAATGAACAATTTCATTTGAAAAGTGCTTTGCTTCCACCGAGATCTGCTTCGATAATGGATATACATAGAAAGCGTATGCTCAATTATATTTGAAATTCCGCAAAATTAATACTTTATAAACAGAATTACTGGGTCAACATGCCGATCGAATTCATCAGAGAGATCTCCGCAATTACCATGAAATTTTCGTTATCATTAGTTGAGTCGTTTAACAGAGAAATGTGAATTGAAGAACGATTAGACAAATAACTGCGTTTACTTTGTAGCTATATGTTTATAATAAAATATTTCACAACTAGGGAGAAAAGTTGTCAATTTTAAACCAGTTCGGCAATCTCACACAAATCGAATTGGCAATATGTCCCTAGTTGCAGGCGATATTTTTTCTTACAAGTGTGAATGGAAAAGATCTTTTCTTCCCCGAAAAGTGGTACTTTTTTGCCCTAGAATCAGAAACTAACTTTGTATCCCTACTTTCTATCTCTCGAGAGGTAGAGTAAGTTTCTTTAAGTCATTTATTATTGAATATTATTACGTTTTATATTATTACATCATTTAAGAAATGAAAATACCCGTACAGACAATGAACATTTTCAAACATCGAATTGACGTTTAGTAAACATTCAAATCGTTTATCATTTGTTTATTTGGCGTTTTATAAAGTTAGTGTTCTATTAGTTTTATGTTAAAGTTGCATTTTCTTTCTCTCCTGAGGAAAAGAAAATGCAACTTTAATCTCACTTTTAAGGAAGGAAGAGATATGTTTTCTATGCAATCAATCAATTAAATATAATTTTGAAGTTCATTTCAAAGATAAATACAATAATATAGATTGTTTTTATACGACAAGTATCTCAATTTGATCATTGATTTATAATTTGAAAATTATAAATCAAAAAGAAGCTGAAGAAAGAATGCTCATTAAAATTTAGATGGATGGATTTCTCTGAATGTATATCTCAATAGTTATCTCTCGAGACGTTATATTTCAGTCGTACATATCTACGAATTAATCCTCAAGTAATCCATTTACGTGATTTTGCATGTAACTCCGCGCTCGAATGGGAAATGTTCAATTGGAAAATACGCGCCGGCAAAATATATGTGTTTACTAATGTAACTTTTGCTAGAAACTGGTTCTGATACACATATAAAATGTACGAAATTACATGTATGTAGGGTATGAGCAAATAGAATTCAAACCATCAGAATCAATCATGTTGCCATACAGCAACCACATTACACTCAAAATAACGAAAAAAAAAACAAGCAAAACCATCCTGGTTCAAGTTTATCTGTGTAAGTGGAGTAATTAATAGCAAACATATTCTTCAATATGTCTATTTATGATATTTTTCGTCTAGTGTTTCTAACATTTTAATGCAATTAGTTTTCTTGGCTGTAAGTTTAAAACAAATTTCATTCGGTTGAATTATTTTATATAACTTTTTATCAAATTTTAATTTAAGTAAAATTAAAGAGAAACTTTTTATTTAAAAAGCTACATTTTGTTTATCTTCTATTCAATCATATATTAATTTGTTTTTATTTTAAGCAGAATATCCTCAAAATATTCATAAATTCGAATATTATGCTTTAATATTGAATAATTATTTGCGACGTAGAATATTCCATTATTCTGAAATAATTTGTCTTTTAATATCCGGCAATATCATCATCAATATTAGAAAAATATTCAAGGTATTTTCTAAAGAAATAATTTAATTTTCTAAAATGTTTTGGAATATAACGCAGAACAAAAACATTACAAACAAAAATCAAAATCGGTTAGTCCAATTTAAATGAATTAATTAATGCGAAGAAATGTTTACCTTTGGCCCATCCAGTTAAAACATTTCCCAAGTACGAAACCTTGTACGATGGATCATACTCAGTAATGGAAACATTTCCACGATGTCTCCTCCAAATTCTTCCCAATCCTCGTTTGAGTGATCGCAATGTCTTTTGACCAAATTCCTTGCCGGCCGAAACGGACTCCAACGAATCGGAAATCGAATCCTCATCGACGGCAATCACATCTCCCATTGCCTTCATGTCGATTCCTTCAATTCAAACTTACTATGTGTCTAAACTTTACATAAAACAACCGCGTAAAAATGTATAATTCGTCACTTTTGACACTACCGGCTAAAACCAAAGTGTCACGTGTTAAAGTGTTGTGCCGGCGCGCTCATCATCGTCGCGCTTCAAACTCTACATCGTCTGGCGCGACCGAATCTCGCGCAATGTGATAAAAAGGTGAAATTTAAGTCCCGTTTCCACGGCGACCCCCTTCCAAACGTCGAATCGCCTCCTCCGGTGTTTCTTTCTTGATCGCCTTTTTTCCCTCCGGCTTTGTTTCTTTGCACAAAACAAACGTGTGTGTGTGTGTGTGTGTGTGTGTGTGTGAGAGAGAGAGAGTTGACTAGAAAAATCGTCGTTTTTACATTTTATGCGTCAAAAAGTTGTCGATGCAGATAAACGTTAAGGTTTCGCCTTAGGGTTTCGGGATCTACAACAGAAAAAGAAAAAATTATTCACTAAAAGTTAATTTATTGAAGTGAAATTATTTTATTGAAATAATATGAATACTGCAATTAACTGTTATTAAGCATTTTTGAGTACTTTTGTAATTAATTGCACAAGATTTTTTTTGGACTTAATTAAACGGAAACATTAAAAAAAAATATAATTCAAGTTAACCGTATTGTTAGATATTTCAATTATATTTGAAATTTATGTTCCACATATATGAAGAGTAAATGGTACTTAGATTATAATGATATTTGGAATAAAATAACAGAAATGTTCTTTAATTTCGATTATCTTGACATAATTATGATTTATGTAACTCTATAAAACTTTTATTTTAAGATTATTCAACATTTGTTATATATATAACATGTTATATATGGACAATATGCTTATAAAGTAACGAAATGCGGAAAGAATACTTAAATAAAGATTGTGAAATAGAATATATATATTTTTTTTCATCTGGTAATGCGCATCTTTTAAACAATTATACATAAATCTTGCGCTGTAAAAATATTTCTTACCACAAAACCGACGCACATAAATAAAAGATAATTATGCGATAATTAAAATGAAACCATATTTTTTGTCCAATCCAGCTCATAATTTAACTGTATTATGTTAACACAGTTTTATCTCCAGAAATATTTTATTTATCAGAATTTATAAAAAGGATTGTTTAAATGATCCTTAATTGACAAATGCAACCTTTTCTACGGAAGAATAAAGAAAAATATCATTATCTGGGAAATTTGAGCCGGAAAATTTTATCACTCGAGCGCGTTCAATTATCACAACTATCCAATGTGTAATTGCATTCAATTTAAATGCAGTTACAACTAAAGAAAAACTGCGACTTAAAGATTACTGCGAATAACCTTTTACCTTCCTGTAGATTGTAATATCAAAAGAAATAATCTAAAGAGGAATGGGAGTAAAAAAACCCAGCAGTCTCATCATTTACGTCACAAAAAGCTTCGTCGTTTTTATTTCAAAGCGAATTACTGCTTCAAGAGAGAAAAATCATTAGCAAATAATTTGATCTGAAAAAAAGAATATATGAAAATACAATCGAAAACATAATTTTGCACTGTATGACAAGAGGAAAATAATTTGGACTATGTCTTTAAAACACATGTTTTTGCTGGATACAAAATAAGCAAGAAAGATATCGAATTGATGTAAAAAATTACCAATAAATTTACATTGCCTCATCCATCACACATTCATTATGCTATTATAAAATTTTAAACGTTATAAAATAAATCATCGTGTACGAATGTGAATTATTCATTTAAAAACTTTTCTTGTCTTCCATCAATTAATTTTTAACGAAAGAACGTGTTTTTTTCTCCTACCAATTTATAATTACTTATGATAATTGTGCTGCGACAAAAAAACATTTACAACAATGTTTTTCTCGCGTTAATTTTGCAGCGCAAGCATATAAGCATTTTAAACTACGCCGGCACAATGTCCAAAGTAAAAACTTCAAAAACAAGCGAATGATAGATGTATCTGCGTGCATCATGACAGCTTACTTTTTTTCTCTTCGCTAAGACACATCTTCTTCTATTTTCTTTTGCTTATTTTCTCAACGGCGCTACCTTACGTAACGTTAAAATGCAAATCAAGTTTTCCGAATAATATGAACCCATTGTTCATCGAAGAAACAATTGCGTCGCTAATTGAGTTCCCTGTTGCAATAGGACGATCGTTTATATGCATGAGATGTAACCAACTTGTACAAACATTTTCTTTAGTTCGATAGACTAGTCATTTTTTCCTAATTTTTTATTCATATAATAAATAAATCTTAATGGATTACATAAAGGGCTGCATTAAATACAAATTAAAATGATTAACTTGGATTATTTCTGCAATATTTATGGGAAACAGTCTTTGGAAATGTTTTTTTTAGTATTAACATTTAATTATACTAATTAAAATGATACAGTTATATTTAAAACTAATACTTCTATTTTATTTAATTTTAACACTAAATTCTTCTAACACTAATATTTTTAACTATCTCTAGAAACTATCTCTGTAACTTTTTCTAAAAAAAAATAATACTAATATCTTTTAAACTCTTTTGAAGTCTTATTAAACTAATTATTAAAATTACTTGTGTATGATAATATCAAAATTACACTAACTTTAATGCTAATACAAACTTAGTTAGTTTTAGAGTTAGTACTAGTGTAAACTAACTTATATTTTGCACTAATGTCAAAAGTAGTTAGTCTAACACTAATAATTATTATAATAGGATTTTTTAACATTAAAACTAATTTTCTTAAGCGCTATTATACTAAAAACATATCGCTAAACACTAACATCTTCTTCTATTTTCTAGAATAAACCTAGTGACACTCACGGATAAAAATACAAACATTAAATATAAACAAAAATATTGCTTACATAATTTTATCTTACAAGCACAATAACAAACAAGTGATCAAATATAAACAAAACATCGCATTACATCAATAAAATTATCTTCGATAATTTGTATAAAAAAAAGTGACAAAAAATCTTGCACAACGCTTACACATTAAATACTCCCAGGAAAATGCTGAAGAAAGACTACTTAATCAACGTTACAAGTTTTCTATCAATTTATTATTCCATCGCGAATCATATCAATGAATATTACTTGCCGTGAACTTAGTTTTTCTATTGATGGGAAACTGTTATTCACTTTTCAATTCTATGACATTTTCAATCAACATCCAACAAGTCTTATATTATACATGTATATTAACTTTGCTCATTTTAAATGTATTGAAGTTTTGCTATTGATTTGGTTTCGAACAGCATGAAAGTTGCAAATGAAAAATGAACAAAAAAAAATAAGGATCAAATGTCGTGCAAAATTTAAATATTTAACGAGAGCTAATAAAATCGCGAGTTCAATTCTTTTTACTTGCACTTTTTCTACAGGAAACAAGATCAGTTGTAACGAAGTAAAATTCCGCATATCTATAAATACTTCAGATCCTTCGATACAATTAAAACGAATTGAAATAAAAAGGGAAGTTTCTGTTTATTGCCGTTGCAAAGGTTTTATGCACTTTTCTTGCATTCGTTGCTTATCCACTTAATTTGATATGTTTTTTTTAATTTGTACCGTCAACCATCAGTACATGAGATCAATACATTTATACAGTTTCATATCAAACAGATTAGAAAGTGCATAAATGTCAGATTGGTCCATAAACATATATGACTGATTAATTAAATTGTGTGTAATTTTTACAACAAAAATAGGTATTTATTATTTTACTGTATAAAACGTTTTAACCCGTTTGATTAACTTAAAAAATAGAAAAATGTAATGCAATTTTCAAGCACTTCCTTTCGTTAATCAAATTGATGTTTATCAATTAACGAATATTGATTTCTAATTAATTTAATATAAACTATGAAAATAATTTCAGTCTGTCAGTCTGACTTGACCGTTTATTAATCTGGTTGAATTAATGCAACTGTCAGCATGAAACAAATAAAACAACAAATTTTCGACATTTTTGTCGCTTCTTCGTAAGTGGTTATCTACATATAGATAGAATCTCCTACTTCGTAACGAAATATAATACGAGGACACGTAACGTTCCGCTCCACAGTATTTTGACATACACGCAAACGGAAGCAACGAATTTAACGATCAATATATGCGTGTGTTCACGTCACTGTGTATTTGTGTCTAAAATATATTCTTATTTGCATGTTTGAGTAGAAAGATTAAACTAGGCTGTGTGTACGCTTGGATTCGAAAGTTATAAGGGAAGGTCCTGGCAGGTGTACGACCTTTTCACGGGTCATGCAAGGCTCTACTTGCTCAAATAACTTTTAATTGTCGAATTTATATGCAAATTGGTGTTTATCAACACAGCGCTCTTTTTCTTTCAAATTACATAAATTGATTGAAATCTAAATAACAAATTTTACAGGTTAAATCACAATCTAATGTGACTATTTTTCGTAAATAATTCAATTAGTGAGATATTATAGAAAGTTTCAGAAAAAGGATAAAACTTTGATTTCAAATACAGTAAAATTTTGTTTCACGTCGTCTTTAAATTATTTTGTAACAAATTTTCCCAGTGTAAGCATTATTCATATAATTTTTTTCAGGTTACTTAAAAACTAATTTTATAGAAAATTTTTAACGTGTATATCTCGTGCTAGTTGACTGCAACGCTATATTGACAAAAATGAATACTACGTTGTGTAAAATTTTATGTATTTAATAGTATATTTTGCACCAAAGGAGATGAAAATAAATTTTCGTCACACGGTGACAGAACAGTATTTTTATACCTGAATTAAGTGAAAAAAAAAATTTTTTTACATCTAGTTACTTTACTTACTTACACAGTAAAAAAAATCTCGTGCCAGTGTAAAAGTGTAAAAATTTCGGTGTAATTTTTTACACCCACAGGTGTAAATATATCTAAAGTATAATTATGATTGGCTGTTGGTAAACCGATCGGTGTACAATTAACACTTCTTAGACATTAATTTGTATTTTTACACGAAATCGTGTAAATATTTAAATATTTTTGTTACTGTGTACAGTCTATATAATTTTGGATATATTGGATATATGTACTACGCCTACGTCCGTAGGCGTAGTACATTTTGTAATCAAAGGCGAGGTTTGTAATGGTTCCATGGTTCAAACGATATTTTTCGTCGCAAGGGAGCAGAAAATACAGTTTCTTTAAAACTCTCTAGAGATAGAAATTGCATTTTCTGTCACCGTGTGACGAAAAAGGCCCTGAATGTTTTAAAATTCAACATTTCTTGTTACAGTGTGCATCAAACCTCACACTCGTCTAGAATCGGAAACTTTTCTTCCTAGTTGCAGAATATATACTATTCCGTTCATCTCCCATGGTACGAACGATATTTTTA
Organism: Gryon sp. ZL-2020; assembly: GCA_022817425.1. Classification (NCBI taxonomy): domain Eukaryota; kingdom Metazoa; phylum Arthropoda; class Insecta; order Hymenoptera; family Scelionidae; genus Gryon; species Gryon sp. ZL-2020. The sequence continues at coordinate 17,711 of JABFPJ010001379.1, read as the reverse complement.
GTTCACTTTTTTTGTGTCAATACAAAATTGTAATATTTGTTCTAAACAAATCATCTAGATTTTAATTTTACATTTTTCTTTACCTTATTTATTACTATAATGAACACTCAAATAAAATTGTCACATAAGATTCGTTTTGCTACATGATGTAATGAACATTTTTGACACTATGGCACTACAGTCAATTATTATGCACGAAACCTACTAATAAATTATTAGTAATAATACAATGTAACAAAATAATATCACAAAATTAAACAATAATCAAAAGACTCATTTAAATATTCGTCACAACTGCACTTAAAATAATGTACTAAATTACATACGGAAAATTTTTTTTAATATTTAAAAGTCCGTAAAATTTGACAAAGGATTTGTACTCGTTCAATAAGCAACGACAGCATCATTACAACTGAATTGCATGATTAACTCGTTTTTTGTTGTCACTCTCTTGATATTTATGATTGCATTTTATATTTAATAATGTCGTATAATTTTTTTGCGAGTATACGCTTTCGTCAATTCAAATAGCAAATGCAAATCGATAATACCAAAACCACTGAGTTTTTCTACATTACGTCAACACGTTACGTGTATTCATATTCATCAAGTCAATGTGTCGCGCGCAAAAACGGTACATCTGTGCGTGTAAGCTTCAATGGGTCAGATTGAAAATCTAGGCGTTCTCAAGTACCGTAATATTTCGTATGTTTCTATCAATTAAACAAGTTATATTGCGTATGTCAAATGTGAAATTAACAAAATTCATTAAATAATATAATTCAAAGTATTAAATTAAACATAATTAAAAAAGTAAAAATAATAACAAATTTTATTCAATAATATCATTTTATATTCAAATTTAAAATAAACGAAAAAAATGTATTTGTTGAACAAAAGGTTTTTATGTTTATAAAACGGAATGTTTCATATAAAGCTGTTGGAAAATATTGAATCGAAAAACATGAAATGTAAATTACTGAATAAATATGATGAAACTATAAACGCAGTTTTGAAATACAAACATTTCCGTTGCAGCCACCGTTATCATTAAACAGCCTTCGATTTTATTTAAACAACTTTTGCCACCATCAAAAACGATTGCCGCTAAAACTTTTATTATACATTTTTGTAAACTGCCTTTACTTATTCCGTCCGTAAGCCGCTTCTTATCACTTCTACTAATCTGTTGAATTTTTATACACTAATTTGCCGGGGAGGACAAAAATATATGATACTGATTCTGGAATTCCTAAAATTTGTGAATTCGAGAATATATTTAGCGTGTAGATGTTTACGTAGTTTTAAGAAAACATGACAATGATTTTTGTTAAAGTTGACTGTCGGGTTGCGCAGAATAAAAAATAACACAAAACGAACAATTCGGTGGCCAAAAATACGAACCAACATAAAAAGTCTTGGCATATTTACTTCCTTGCAAAATTATGACGGCGATTTATTCTAAATTTAGAAGAATCATATAAAATTTCAAAATATTTTACCGAAATATATATATTTTATCAAGTTTTTATATCTTTTTTAATTTATAAATCTTAATTTTTTATTTATTTATTCTGAAATTTAAAATTAATTAAAATTTAGAAAAAGTAAAATATTTGAATAAATTAAAAAATTTTCCATCTAGTTTATTTCCATAATTTGCAGTGGATTAAATTGATTTAATATACATTTTTTTACTTCCACAAAGCTTTTTAATCTTGTTTATCTTTAAATATATTTCCGTAAAACTTTCGAGAAATCTGAAGTATAATGTAAAAAAGTTTTAACTCGCTAAAAAATTAAACAATTCATCTATATTGATTGATGATATGCAATATCAATGATTTGCATATAATAATTATTAATTTAAAGAATGGCAATAGCATTTTTTTAATGAACCGGCTACCGTGGTCAAGGATCTGCTGACGTTTACCTTGTGCGAAACGCCACGGTGCATTAACACTTGCGATTACGGTTTGCTAATGCAATAAATTTAGCCTCGTAAAAGGCTTATTTCAATTTCGCTTCCAGATTATTTTGCTTTTATCAAGTTAGTTAGTTCACAAGTTTTAGGCATTGTTCGACAGTTTGTTCTCAAAATTTAATTCCATTTAATTTTAGTTTTGCAATATGTTTATCATTTCATCTTCGTGTTTCTTCTGTTAGATTTTTTAGGTATCTTGAGGATAATAAAAATAAGACAAATTTAATATATTGTAAATTTAACTTTAATATAAAAATTAAATGTAATATATAAACAAATAATTTAAAAATACAGGATAATAAATATTATAAATAATTGGTTTATAAATATCACATAATTAAATTTTAACATTAATAAAAATATTTCATCAAAATGTTTTAATTAAATTAATTCAAAACTTCAATACATTTTAAGCAAAGATCTACTTATTGAATTTTTTTTCTACCAAAATTCATTTATAATAATGCTTAAACTTTATAACGTGTTTTAATTTCTTAAGTCTCAAAGATGCATCGTATTTTTGAGATTTGTATAAATAATTGTGTTTGTACATAATTTACTGAAAGTAAGCATTCAATCAACTTGGAAAAATTCGATTAACATTTGCTTTTTTCACGTATTTTATCATTGTATCAATTTTATGAGACGAAATATTAGCAATTCTTGATGGTTAATTAATGTTATAATGAAATAATGAACAAATCGCAAAAATGTTAAATCGTAATCGTAAAATCAAAACGTTCAATAAAATACAATATTTAGATTCAACATTTTTTCTTGATTCTTTTCTAAATACATTTAATTATTTTAAATATATTCTAAATTCGCAGTCATTAATTAAATTATATAAGAAAGTGGCTATTAATTAAATAATAACTCTAACAGTATGAGAAAAAGTGTATGTTAACGATGCAATTTTTATGTTTTGAAAAACGATGATTATGCAATATTTCAATATTTCTCAGAACGCTGTATTCTAATTATGCGTTCGCTGAAAATGAATGAAAAAATCATTACTTGTGTATACTTAATCAAATTGTGATCAGCATTGTAGTTCTATGTTTTATTTGCATGCAATTTTTAGTTAATTGCTATATCAACTGTTATTACATTTTCCGAAACTTTTACGAACAAAGATTAAGCATAAAAAATAATTTGTTCTTTTTTTATTTCCTCATAAATGAAAACGTCAGTTTACAAAAATCTAAGATATTCGAGGTATGACACTAGATATCAATTATAGTAGTTATTTTATTTTTTATATAAATTTATTTATAAATATGAATTACTTATATACTTCATCAACAATCTTCATCAACAATCAGCACGAATGCAGATTCACGTTTTGTTATATTTCCGGATTTAATCCAAAGTACAAAAATGACGACGCATGTTTAATCTGCGAGAAAATTATATTAATATTCACTCAAATTTCACATTAAAATGAAAGCAGCAAATTAATTCAATAACCACAAATTTGACGATAATTTATTAATTACTCATTTTTTAATAAAAACACATACAAGAATGTACACATTATTATTATTGAATTGAAAAAAATAAAATCTGCAACAATTAAGAAAAAATAACTCGTTATGTTCTTCTTTTTTTAATAAACTTTTTTTGCAAAAATAATAGTTTTTTGGAAATATAAAATAGAACTATTTTTACATAGAAATTAATATAAAAAAATATAATCATCTAGTATATTTGAGTGAAAATAATATGTACTCGTCTCAATTAGTGGTTGCAGAAAACGACTTTATAAAGATTGCACCGCTGGAAATAAACCACAATAAATCTCGATGGTTAATGAAATTGTTTACTGATGCATTGATCAAAAACAATGACTTGAAATATAAAGGACTGTTTTTTTATCGAACGAAAATGATAATAATTTTGCAATTGTATATATCTATATCTATATATTGGTGTAAGTTTATTGTCCATACAAAAAGATCGGACGAATGATGGGTAAAGGAAGGACACACTTTAACGAGGCATCGTTTTATCGCGCTTCACTCCTCGACTACGACCCATATTTCTACTTCGGTGCCCGAACAAACGGTAGATATAGTCGTGAATATATACTTATCATGAACTCGCATGCATGCACGTATGCGCATACGCAAGCGCAATTCACACATTGCATATTGAATCGTAGTTCAAGTACCGTAACTATTTTCTAGCATACAACAAAATACATTAATAAATAAATGTGTCTCGCAACTTCTTACATTCCAACTTCAGCATAAATCTCATCTTTTTTTCGTTTTTGCAAAAATCAATAAAAAAATTTTTTTTCAGAAATTTCACTGTTGAACCTTAGGTTTGAACAAAGAAATAACAAAAGTAAGTATTTAAATATTTATACAAAATAGGAAAAATTGTACAAATTTTATAAATCGTAAAAATGAATGAAATGTTTGTTTTTGGTCCGTAAGATAGATTATTTTATCTCTATATTATAATTAAATTTTTATATTATATACTTATCATTATATTATATACTAATTTTTATATTTTTAACATAGATAATTTTTCAATTATTTTGAAATTGGAGCAGAAAATTGTTCTGCTCAAAAAAAGTACTTGTCATAATTACCACGAAATATTTATATTATCATGAAAATGAAATTACTTTTCCGGGTGAAGTGTTGCTTAACGGCGAAAAATTGTATCGCGCAATTATGATAAGCAATCAGCTCATTTTTGCACAAATTACACAACACCTGAACAAAATATTGTATATTTTTTTCATTATATATTAATACATCTATAGTTACAATGCAATTGTGTCATTATGAACTATAAATTGCTTAGAATTAAAAAAGTACCAAATAAAAACTACAAAATACAAGACAATAAGCCATTATTCATAAAACGAATGTTAATTAATAAGTGTTATCAATTTGAAATGACGAGAATGAACAAATTCACACAGATATATAATAATATTTAACCTTTTAATTTGTTGGTTAATGAGGATTCTGCTCATGCTACATTCTTTACCATACAATAAACGCATATTTCTGTACCGTTATTTGCACGCTTTTAATATTTGAAATAAACCACGTCTAGTTAAGAAAAGCAAAATTAAATGTTTCGTTAACAACGAGAGGATAATTTGGCAAAACACTTTATCATCATAGCTTCAAATGTTTCCGTATTACAGTAAACAATAAATTTGTTACTTTACAAAGCTATTATCATAAGAATATTTCAAACAATAATTGTCTACACTTTAAATTAAAAATAAAGAAAATACAATTGAACATCTGATAAGCGGAATTTATCTTAAAGTAAAATTTGCAAATAAGATTTGTTTTATTATTTAACTTTGTTTAATGTCGATGAAGCAATTTAATATTAATTTATATCGAGTTATACAATATTATATAAGACATTTTTTGTCATAAGTGTACATTTGAAATCCGGAATGAAACAGTTACTTAATAAAGTATATTTTTGCTCATCCAGGAAATTCAACATGCGTAAAGTAAGTTCTTAGGAAGGAAATAACAAGTTATTTCCCTTTTAGCATTCATGAGAAATGTGTATAGTTATAAATGAAGATATTTAATAAAAGAAATGATTTTGCAAGAATTAATTGATTTTTTTACCACTTTCAAAATAAATAATAATATTTGCATACGATATCAAAGAAGAACAAAAAAATCCGAAGAAACTGTAATTAAAATTGGAATAATGATATATATTATTGCGACCGAAATGTAACTCCTTTTTTCTCAACAAAATGACGAAAAGAAAGTTGACAATATTTCATAAAACATACATGAGAAAATAATCTTCATCAATGGGCCATACTTTTTTTTCAAGTAGTCAAACAAATGTTGCGCGCAGCATTAGCCAACTGGTTTGACTGTATTGTGTAACTAACATGAGGGATTATTCCGAGCATTTCCGGTATGCGCGTGGGTACCGTTTGTGCGCCGAGATTGCGGTACAATAGAGAAAAAGGCAGCATCAGTGCGCGGCGAGGGGAGAAAAGCGAAGAGAAGAGAAGAGAAAAAAAACAAGAAAAAAGGAAATGGAGCACGACGTAGAGTCGTATGCATATCGTTGTTCGCGATTGTATGTTAAATCCCATGATCTAGTTGAGAAGTTGCGTTTGCAGTTTCGCTAGCGCAGACCCACGTAGAAGCACAGACTTAAAATACTCGTTGATTATGCTGTCTTATAATATTTCTTTGTCTGCATTTTTTTTTCTTCTTATAGATTTAATTAACTTTCTGTCGTTAAAAACGTTGGATTACTAAAATTTCGTTGTGCTACTAAAACATTTTTTTATCTTTATTTTGCTAAAAATGAAGATACTAGGAATTAAAATAGTATTTTAATTTTTTATTAATTAATTTACATTTTTTATTGAAAATAACTTGTTAAAATAATTCTTACACTCAGTTTTTTCAGATTTTCCAAATATAAAATTTTTAGTAATTTCAATACAATGCAAACCCTGTTGAAAAAATCTATTAGAAACTAATACGATCGTTTCCATAAGTGTCTAATTGTTTCTATGCGGCTTTTGTCCGCAAAATGATTATTTTTCATATATTAATTTTCACCGTCTATTAGGAAATCCTAATTCGTTCATTTGTCTTTATGAGAATTTCCACATAGAGAAGAATTTTTATAATTTCTACACTGAGAAAAAAATTTTATTACAAATTACTATAGGCTCTGTAGCAATGTTGGGACAAAACAAAATAATATCAAAAAATGACTAGACTTTTTTGTAATAATAGATGTGTTTTCAATAAAATTCAAGAACATTTTATCAATTATTATTAAAAGTAAAATTATTATTACCAAAAAGTCTAGTAGATTTTTGATATTATTTTGTTTTGTCCCGACATTGATACACAGTTGAGTAATTCTTAATAAAATTATTTTCTCAGTGTATTAGTACTGCTAATAGAAAATATACAAAAATCATTTTCATTTCATGGATATTCCATTAATGACTAATGAATAAATATGGAATTAGTAATAGATAGTCAAAATTCATATATGCAAAATTATCATTTTGCGGACAAAAGCAGCATAGAAACGATTAGATACTTATATAAACGGTCCTGTTAGTTTCTAATAGATTTTTTCAACAGGGGATAATACTAAATTCAACAACTTTGTGATTTTATTTTTCTTAATAAACTAAGATATAAAGTAAAGACGTGTTTCTCGTTCATATCGTTGTGCATTTAGCCCTCATTACGTTGACGTTGATATCACTGTATTTCAGATTCGTCGAATTGTTCTCATTTTTGCAATGTCGCTTACGGGAAAATTCGGAACAACTATCGTACATATTTATATATATATATATATATCGGTGGGTAATATTGCACATACCGGCGCGTTTGCTCCACATGAAAGCGTCGGCGAAAGTTACGCCGCACGGAGAGTCAACGGCCTGTGTCGGCGAGCGTTACAACAACGTTTATTATATCGCAGATGCCTCGACACGATTATTTTTCAATCCCAATACCAAAACGAAACACCTGTGGCCAAACTTTTTGATACGCTGCGCTCTATCTGTCTGCTCAAGTTTTAGTCTTCCTTATTTTTCTTTCTTTTTATCTTTTTTATTACTTAAGGTTTTCTCAATCTTTTTTATTGCTGATGTTAATACTTAAATTATTTATCTGTTAGAATAAATTTGTTGAAATTTGTCAATTTAAAAAGTTCCTTTGATATATTGATAATGTGTATGATGCTTTATAAGAAATGAGAAGATCTTGCGAGTAATTGGAGAAAGTTCGCAATGGCAAAGTGCAGAAAGAATGCTGAAAATTTGAAAACAAGTTTAAAGGTTTTTGTTTCTCTCATCAGTTGATTCACAATTCTTTAATTTGAAATTAACCATGAGTCTACTGCTTTTTGTTCGATATGTTTTCTCTTCAATTCCATTCTACAATTTTATTTTCAGTTTTATTCGAAATACTTTTGTAGAAAAAACTCATCGCTACTTGAACTAAATGTAAAATGTAAATGAATTAATCAGTTATACTTTTTTTATGTTTATATTTACATTTTTTCTGACTTTGATTCAACAAAAATCACTTTTACTCTTTGAAAAAATCTGCTGAAATTCGTTCTGAAAATGTCGTATATGATAATATACAGTAATAAAAGTCAACACCCAAAGCAGTACAAATGTCGAATAATTATTTGTAAAAATGTTAATTCGGCATGTCCCAGAAAGCATAGCGGAGAAAGCTGTAGAATGCGACGCGGGAAGTTGTCTTCCCCATTGACGTCGTCTGCCAACGGCAAGTAATTCTGTTCGCGACAAGTTCATGTATTTCCTTCAATGAAATTTTCATCCATACGGAAATACAAACACGTTTGTACTCGAAAGCCAATCCTCAATTTAACAAAAATAAAAAGTTTCTTGTCTTTTAAACTCTTTCTACAAACATAATATTCAAACTTCATTTCATCATTTCAAAAGAGAAACAAAATGCAATCAACATTCATAATACAATTATGACTGTTGTAACAATTTTGTGAGATTTGCAACAATTGCATGATTTTTCCAAAACCTAAAATTGTTCGTTAAAAAAATAGTCCTTTTCATTAATAAATAATTGTTGGTATTGAATTTTTTAACGATTGTGCAATATCGATGATTAATTATTTTGATTTATATTTTATTTGTCGATAATTATACGCCGATGCCGATTTAATGCAACTTTCTTTTTTATTTAGTTAAAAAAAATTATTTTATTAACTATATACTAAATATTTACTTCTAAAAAAATAATTTTACTTCTGAATTTGTAAGCCTTAAATAAATAAAATGATTATATGTTATTTATGCTGACACTTTTTAAAATACACAACGTAAATTTTTATTAAAAACTTGTCAGAAACTGGACAATGAAATGAGTAAAATTATATCTCGTTTGACAATTACTTGACGTATTTTCATAATAAATGAGTTTGTGAAAGAAAAAGGATTTATCAGCGAGGAGAAAAGCTGCTAGTCATATTTGCGAACAAATGCGCAATTCATTAAACTTCACAAAAATTGCGCACAGGCACATGTTTGATGAACACAATATTGACAGCAATCAAAGCTAATACCATACGTCAATATAATGTCTCAATACTCGCAGCAATTTTCTCTTGCTGCAATGCATAGTATTATCTTTTTTTTCACGTTCGAAAAACGAAAAACGATAACATCATTGCATAACGTCAATATTTATTATCGGCAAATTTTCAGCCGTGCGACGCCTAAAAGGACATTTTTCCCATCAACTGACTATTAACTTAATAACAATCATTGTCTCACATGATTAACAGGCAATTCAAAAATTGTTATTCTCATCATTGTAAGCATACAATTTCGTGGATTTTTAAAAATTACTGTAATATAAAATTTATTATATGATTTATAATAAAATAATAAAAGTGTCGTTTTCTATTCTTAAAAGAGGAATTGCTTTTATTTGTTTGTTTACTTTACAAATAAAAATGATTATAACAAAAATTAGTAAAAAATGAAAAATAAACTTTTTTCTTTTTTTCACATTATTTATTTAATGTATGATTTTGATTATGTTTTAATTGTTTCTCCCCACATTTTCGTAATTTAAAATAATGTAAAATTGAGTTATTAAAAAGCCCTAATGCTGCTTTTTAATGACGCATTTTAATTTAAGTCAAAAAATGGCGTGCAATTAGTTAATGACCGCGCGCGTGCAATCATTAAATTGTGTGAGCATCGCAAAAAGCGGAAGGAAAAGAAGAAGAAGAAGAAGAAGAAGGGAAGGAAGATAAAAATGAAATCGCGAGAGGCATCTGATAGGCTGATTTTTGTCGCGACATTCGAATGTTCCGTCGAGCTGCTCAAGTTCCCAAGGAAGGAACTAATGAAAACGAGTCGCGCGGGGACTTTCTCACGATAAAGGTCTGCTATCTCGAATCTGGCGGGATTCTAATTGCGAAGCTCACGCTGCCGCCTACGAGCATAAGCGCGGCCGGTCATTAAATTTGTGTCGTTGCATTCCGCGACGCGCGCACATTCGCGACATATGACGCGGGACGATCTCGTACGATATAATAACGAGCTAATAAACGACCAACTATGATCATCATGAAATGATAACATGAAAGAGCTGCGAGTAATGCAGATAAAACGATTAATGAAAGACAAAAGTCAAAACAGAAGCAATCAACATTCAAAATACAATTGTGACTTTTATGACATTTTTGTGACATTTGTGACAATTTTGTGACATTTGTAACATTTTTTGTAACATTTGTAACATTTTTGTGACATTTGTGACACTTTTGTAACATTTGTGACAGTTGCATACATTTTCCAAAATCTTAAATGTCGGTTCAAAAAGTGGCCCCTTTTCTATTCATAAATAATAATTGTTGGTATTGCATTTTATGACGATTGAGTAATATCAATAATGAATTATTTTAATTTATATTTTATTCGCCGGTAATTACAAGCCAGTACTGAATTGATGTAACTCTCTTGTGAATTTCAACGGCCAACTTATTGTCGGTAATTAGTATTTTTGCGATAATATCGACTTCGCTTCAGGGAAAATGGTAATCGCCATTTTTTTTTGCTATTTTTTCATTTGTTATATAATTTTATCGATTCATTTATTGTCTTTCTTGTCTATTTCTCTTTTAACAATAAAGTTTGTTTTAACATTTGTTTCCAACTTTTTTTAGATATTCTATAAAGAAAAGATTTCGTTTTAAATATATTTGACAAAAATAATTCAGTCAATCAATAAAATTATGAATATATAAATAATGTGGTCCACATTATTTTCAACTAAATTCGGAAATATTTTTTTGTCGTCTCTCAGATCCCTAGTAAAAATTGCAATTGGGTTTTGATGTGGCCATGATCAGGAAACCACAGTACCTAATGTGGCCATAATTAAATTTTTTAATTAGGATATTATATGTGTGTAACGCTAGGAATTGATATGGTCCTGATCAAGTAATCTGATGAAATAGAAGTGCCACATCAGGGCCTGATGAGGGTCTGATTCGGATTCCACAACAGATGAAAAAAATTTGTTTTAAAGAAGATTTGAACCAACGACCTTCTAATCAGTAGGCAAACGCTCTAACCGCCACACCACCAAGACTCTTGAACATCATAGCTAAGAGCTTCAACTACTTATAGGTTGGCTAAGTTGTGGTTGAGAGGCTAACCCTATGAAAATAATTTAAATTGAATAGCAACAATTTATATAAAAAAATGTATTTTTATTAACGATTCTTGAACATCACTTCCAAACCAATTAAACATGAATTTTTCAATTAACAATATGTTTATTGCAAAAACTCTGCATTTCTATTAAATATAATATACAATTAATTCTCTAAAAGACTCTTAACGCAATATTAATAATTTGATGATTGTTATTTCATTTTTTTAATTTTCTATCATATATAATCGTAATAGTTGCCAGCTATTATTTAAATTTATACATGAAAATGCGCCATAATTATGCTGAACTTTTCAAACATTTTTAGTGTATCTCCACACAGTTAGATGAAATCATTTTCATAATTTCGCTTCCTTTTTTATTACCATTAAATTATTATAAATATTACTATAGTTTGTAGTAAAAATTCACATTAACTTTCATAACTGAGATGTTGCGTGTTTAAAAATATGGCTGATCAAGAAAAATTGCTCGATACAATAATTTGATCGTGGCAGTGACAAAATTTCCATTTAATCCTGGAGGAAATCCTGCGTTCATTCTAATTATACTCTTGCGTTACCGGATATCAATTCGCATTCGTCTGGTATCCCTAATCGATAGATTATGGGATGCCATGTGACGAATTGCACGTTGCTTTGACACGTGCAATTTCAATCTCAGCATTATTTCATAATGTCTTCATGGAAATAAGTCACAATAATAGCATCAACGAAAATGGAATATTGTTTTGTGCGTGTATCTTTTTTGTCCCTTTTTTTCATTTCTTTTTCATTATCTGCAAAAGAAATTATTAATGGCAATGTAATTTAAAAATAAAATACTAAATGGAAATTAGGTCGTTTTATCTTAATAATTGTAATATGAATAACAATTATTAAGATAACTAAAAAAAAATTGCAAAACATTTTTAGTATTATAATTTTTATACCTTTGCATTAAAATAATAAATTTTCGAATAAAAGTTCTTTTTAATTCGAAAAAAACTGGAAAAAGTTTTTTTTAAGTTTAGTACGTTAGAGGAAAATAAAATGTAATTTAGAAAAATGTATTTTTTGTTGTTAGAATGATTTGTATTGGGACTGTATCGAACATAACACCTGACAGGATAGTGCATTTAGCAGCACTTCCGCAGCAAAGTTTGCGATCAGCCAAAGTTATAAGTATTCAACGTCGTAAAAAATCGCGACAACACTCTCAATGATGTCGGCGCCACGACTATATTACAAAATATGTCCCGATACGATCAATCCACTATCGTTCATCGACATTTTCTTTCAATATATACTCTTGCATGTCTATACACAGCGTACGTGTAACTTAATCAGCAAATTAAATCAGCGATACATCGTAGATAATCGTTTTATTACAATTATCAATTGCACAGTGATTACGAAAAAATTCCGCGTGCACAATTTTGCAACTTTGATGACATAAAAAAAAGAGTGGCAGAAATTAAGAATCAGGAAAAAAGGAGTTGTACACTTTTTGTGGAATATTTTATTCTACCGTAACGTATAAGCTTGGGGTTATATACTGTGCGGGAATTAATGACGCGTAAATTATTTACGCGGCTGATATTAAAAGAAAATATGCAAATTGAAGAATCGATGTTAAACGCCATTTGTTTTTATATTTTCAAAATTCATCATTGAATAAAACATCAAATTGGCAGATTATACATTTTATTTATTTATTTATTTTTATTTTATGTTTTATCACAAAAATGTCTATTTTTTTAAAGTAAATTTTATTTTTTATTGTTAAATAATACTTCCAGACTCTTATTAGAATTTCAATTTAAGCGTGATGTTGTATATTTTTATGTAAATTTCAAATGAAAAAAATGTCTTTTGTAGCTTTCAGATAAGATTAAATTAAAAAACAACACTTTCAAGATGTAGAAAAATTGAATCCGTCATGTTACTACGACTTTTATAAATTACAGTATTTCTTTTGACAAATTTTTTCTGAATTAACTTATATTGTTTTACTCATTTTACCAGGAAAATTTCCCATTATTAAATAGAATAATTTTCTTTTATAATAATAATTCTGTTCCATCAATAATTAAATTTTAATAACAGTAAAATATAATACGCAATTTTACATCAAAGACGTAGTAAAATAATTTTTCTGCAACATTTTTCTTCAATTAAATATAAAAAAAGTAATATTTTAATAATATTAAAAAAATTAATTTAATAATATATAAATTTAATATTTAAAATAATATACAATTTAAAACAGTAACAAAGTTTAAAAGTAAAAATTATACGCATAAAAAAGCATGAAGAAGATGAAATTAGTGTCATGAAAAGCAAATATTTGAAATGCACGAAAGTGCATTGTAATTCGCGAGAATGTCGGGAATGTAATCCCGTTGCATCTGTCGCAAAAATGAGAGATCTTTATGATGGGTATAATTTTCACTCTCGTCGATGTATTTTCAATATTTATCCGTTGCAACAGTAATGGCCATTTCTGATGGGAAAACGCATCATCCCAAAGATTGTCGCAATGAAACGAAGCGCCTCTGTGTGGTTAAGGACGGAGATAGCTAACTGCATTCATCCGCAAATAACGATGCCCGTTAGTCATTGCAAAATGAATCACGATCTGGTGATATGCATTTGCGAATTTCAACGGAATCTCAACCGCGAGGCAGATCGCGTGTGCGCAAAATTATTGCGTAATTCCGTGTGCGAATCAACTTTTTTTCAACCAACATTTCATGCCTTTTTCCGCAATATCTATATATGTCCATGACATTTTTGACATCTATCAACCAAATGCGGATAAATGCATTTGTGCGATTTTTTTCAGACAAAATTTATGATTCTGAACTCAGGATTAAATTTGTTGTAAATTACTTCGATTAATCACAACTTATTAGTATTTATTGTACAATAAAAATAATCAATAAAATATGACAAATATATTTTCTTTTAACTTTTTTATCCCCCCCCCCCCCCATTTCCATTAAAACATTCTAAAATATTTTTCACAATCTTAAAATGATAAATAATTTTTATAATTCTTAACAGACAATTCATTTAAACTTCGTTTTATTGAAAGTAATATATTCGAAACAAGGAATAATTATTTCGTTCTAGTTCTAATTATCAAAATTATTAAGGTTAACCGACTGATTTAGAGTGCTCTATTAATCAAGAGAGCAATAAAAGCATCAGCAAAAGGCAATGCTGAAAAACTTGTTTAAAGAGACTGTTAATCAAATGTTTGTACATCAATAAAGCGGACGTAGAATCTTTCCTGCTTTCACCGCGCAATAATTAGTTGCATCTTCTTCATAGAGCCAGTGAAAGTGCTTTTCATACTTCAATTCATCCGACCAAATGATTGTGAAACCAGTATGTTCAAAGTTTATGACATTAATAAGACATTCTAAAGTTCACGGAACATATTTATAATCAGAATCTGCATTTTTAACTAATTGGCAAAGTTTCTATACCAAATTGAATATTTAGATCTAAAATATTTTTGCATGTAAACAAAAATTACTAAATATTAGTAAGAATTTGATTAAAACTGTGACGGGAAAATGCATTAAATTAATTTTACTATGTTCGCTTTGTAAAATAAATTCTACATTATGCAAAAATGTCCTTTCTGAGTTTCGAACTCAGAAAGTTAGCAAACCTACGGTTTGCTAATCGGATGATGTAGTATTTTAACCTCGCGGCTACTGGACCGTTGTCGGTGAAGTTTCTACTTCGTTACTTATACCATAAAAGTATGAAATATAAATTAGGTACAATATTTACAACGTGACTTAGTAAAAATTGATTAAAAAATTGCAAAAATTTTGCAAATTTTAAACAAACATTTGCAAATTTTTGTCTAAAATATATCAATTATTGTTCAAAAGACACTCTCGTGACAGCTTTAATCATATTCTTTGCAATATTTACTAAGCTATTTCTTTACGTGTGCAAATGCTTGTCCATATATTGTCTGCAAATATTAACAAAAGTAATTTATATTTTTCGTATTATATTATTAGAATGATAAACTGTGTAAGTTCAAATAATATTATATTCCGCAACTTGGAGAAAAAGTTACCGATTGTAGTCAAGATTAGCATTCTCACACGAATCAAATCGTGAATTTTCCGTTGTTGCAAACGATATTTTATTTTTTTGCATTAAGGACGCATGGGTCCTTAATGCAAACGAACGTTTACACGCAGAAACGTCTTCAAGGGAGACGTCGGAGGGAGAAAACGTAATTTGTGTCCCCCTCCTTTCCATCTCTAAATAGGAGATATAAACTTCTATTACGTCATTTAAGGGATGAAAATACTTGCCTCTTGAGGGAGAGAATGTGCTACTTTCGAACACATTCGAAATATGCACATGTGAGAAAAAAGTGTTTTTGTTATTCAAACTTGTTTTTAAACACATTATTCTTAGTGAGTAAAATGATACACGTAATACACAATTATAATTGACTGATAAATAATGGTTAAGTTATTTCGGTTTGAAAAAATTTCATTACTTTTATTTCAGTTCTAATTTTTGATATAAACATTACACAATAAAGGTAAACCAGCCCTCGTTTGAACAGTGCTTGATTTGGAATTATATAATATATATTACATCATTTTTAATTAACCATAAATGTGAGATAATCTATCCTTATTTGAGCATCTTAATTTCTTCTCGTTAAATGGCAGATTGTAATTTAAGAATAATTATCTTAATTTGTCGGTTGCATTCTTAATAAATTAAAAAAAAAAAACTTGTATCTAATGAAAATG
Organism: Gryon sp. ZL-2020; assembly: GCA_022817425.1. NCBI lineage: Eukaryota > Metazoa > Arthropoda > Insecta > Hymenoptera > Scelionidae > Gryon > Gryon sp. ZL-2020. The sequence goes on along the minus strand of JABFPJ010001379.1, from coordinate 1,705 downwards.
CACAAATATATGTTATATTTATGGACAAAAAATGACAATTCAATTAATTCTTATCAGTTGTAAGACATTATTGATTTGATTGCATCATTTTTCGTCTATCTGTATAATTAAGTTCATTTCAATTAATTCTTTTAAAATGTTCATTTGAAAGAAACTTGAATCAATTATGTATGAATTTAAATTACAGAAAAAACAGTTATTCTTTAAAAAATTGCATATTGATAATATTAAGATGATAAGAAAATTTATAGCAAACTGATTTGTCATACGATGATGTCTACGAGCATAATAAGTCTGATTCATATCGCGTCATATTTCTTCATTCTGCATTTGTGCTCAATACAAACTAATTGAATCCTGATTGCAATAAATCGGTCATAACTGCAACCTCCCATTGCAATCAGATGCCACCAGGATAGTTAAAATATTTCTCTGCTATTTCTTGAAATGGAAACGAACAAATGATTTATGTAAATGTTATTTCTACCACTCATTAAAATCGATTGCAGAATCGATCAATAGTTTTGAATTTTCAAGTTAAACAAAACATTGTTCACAAAATATTCCAAATCTAAATCATTATAAAAAATCATTTACTTCATGAATACAAAATTACTTTGCTTTTTTTATTAAGTTTCTTTGAATTTGATATTTGAAACTTTTTGCTCGTTTTTCACACAAAGTTCGCCGCAGCTTTAGATTTAATTGGTCTGAACCAATTGACTTGATAAATCTGACGTAATGAATTAAAAGCAACGCACGAAGAAAAAGAAGAGAAAAAATAAAGAGACCATAAGTTGCGATTATCTATCGAAACGATGACACGCGGACACAATTTATCGCCAATTCTGAAAATATATCCCGTGCCGTCCAATTACCGTGGAACGCATTAATAAATCGCGCTACTTTCGCGCGAGAAAGAACTTTGGAATTAATTAATGAAAAGGTGTATGCGGAGTTAACGAACCATTAGGGACACCGTCAGCCCGCAATCCGTGCACGGTTTTCCTGATATTTATGGTATTGACCGTAACCGTAACGCGTTTCTAACGCCCACGTGTTCGGTCCGACACGTTGCCACGACACGAGACAATCCCGCGCTGAGACACAGATGAATTACTTATGAATTTCGTCGTCGATATGCTTGCGATTCACTTTGCAATGCGAGCACGTAAAAATTCTCAAGCTACGCTACATTTTTCTATTAATGACGATGTATTGAAATAAGGATGTTATATAAGATTATTAACTTATAATCTGAATGCAGAAATACCAATCTTAAAATAATCTTTTTAAGATGATAAAAAAAGTTCGTGTATCAATTTGGAGCAAAATTTGTTTTATTATTAAGTCAGAAGATTTTTATCTTCTATATAAAATTTTTTTTAATTTTGGACGAAAATGTTTGAGTGAATTTATTTAATATTTCGATTTAAGGAAATTTTAATTTTTAACAACATTTTATGTCTGTAATGTAATATCAAAATATCCACAGTTTATACTAAAAACCTTAAACATTAACTAAAATAATGTTAAGGTAAAAAATATTATTTTCTTTGCATGAATTTCATATAGAAATACACTTGACTCTCACTTCGTGCAAACCCGCTTCGTGCACACGTTCGTTTCGTGCAACAAGTTCCTCTCAATTCGTGCACGGAAATATTTGTACTATATTTTGGCGCGCAAATTCAAATGTTAAAAT
>JABFPJ010001378.1:0-26132 GCA_022817425.1 Gryon sp. ZL-2020 | reverse complement strand
AACAAAAAAAAAAAAAAAAAAAAAAAAAAAAAAAAAAAATTCTGGCAGTCTTGACAAAGCAAGGGTCAATCATTTAATTTTAATTATTTTTCTTTGGTCAGCAAGGACGAACTAAATTAGCAAATTTAAAACCAATTTTTCTCCTCAACTTTTTTACCCGCCCCTTCTATTTTATATTTCGCGTCATAGATATTGATTATGAAATACTGTATTTATTATGTATTGTCAGTTATAACGTTATGCAAACACTGCCACTTACATTGTAAAGAATTGTGATATATATATATATATATTTATATATAAAAACATAAATATATTAACAGATTTATTATATCAAATTGATTTTTTGTTCTCGTAAATATACGATCGCATATGGACTCGGACGCAAGTCATTTCTGTGAAACGAAACGTAAATGTTTAATTTTATCTTCGAAATGCCATAACTTTTTTTGCATGTAAATGATCGTCGTCCGAATGATAAACTATATATATTATAATATATGTAATCTATATATTATAATTGAATCAACATTGAAGAGACTTCACAGTAATATTGATGCAAAATGAACATGTTTTTGAAACATTTGAAACGAAAATCTAAAAAAATGACAATTTCTGAACTTTTGCAGTAAATTTGTACCGTTTTTTAAATATAATATTACATCTTTTGATAAACATTTTTGTCCCTCAAATAAAAATATTAAACATCGAAATATCTTGATGACTTTTATTGACAATTAACGTCATTAATATATTAATATTACAATTTGCATATTTATATCAGATGGGTGTTTTGTGAAAGTCTCCAACGACAATGATTGTAACTTTATGTGAAAAATAATGGAATAAATAAAGTTACGAATTCCTATATTAAATATTAAGAGAAAGAGCATTTTTCGAATTACAAGACTTACATATATAAAGGCGGTTGCATTTTGTTAGTCAAAGTTGGACAATATTTATTAATCATTTTTTGTAATAAACAAAATATGATTTTGTTTTTTCGTTGTCAACGTGAATGTTTGTATATATCTATAAAATTAAATTAAGTAACAAAAAAGGCAACCCGCGTAAGCGATTGATTAAAATGAAAGGCATGGCAAGCGAACATGGAATTTGTAGCTGCTTAAATGTAACTCAAAGTGGATGTTACGCGCACAATATTTTATATATCGATTGATTAAACAAATGAATCAATCAAATCAATAAACAATACGAGGATATATCAATAATGTAGCTTACAAATTGTCGAGCGTTATTTTCGAGCGTATTTTCGAGCTGTTTACAATAATTGAGTGCCGTCTTAATGTGAAAAAAAAAGAAAAAAAAAAAAAAAAAAAAAAAACGAAAAAAGGGATGAATAAACAAAATGTAATGAAACAATGTCGTAAACGCTCATATCAAATTTCATTCGTTGTCGGACGATATATATTTTCAGATATTGTAAAACGAAAGTAATCGACTTTAGCGAAAATGAAGTATTTTTGAAAAAATGAACAAACAAAAATCATCGATGTGCACTTAAGACGGCTCTGTTTGAACAATAAACGATGCTTTCGAACAAGTTGCATTTGACGAAATACAGATTAACAATAATAAATAGACATTCCAGTTTTAATCGACCAATAAAATTAAAAAAAAAAGAAAACGAAATCCTGATAGATCAAAAAATGTTAAATCTGCGTTTCTTTTGTGCGTAATGTATTGTAACGTTTATTTTACGTCAATTTCACGTGAGTATAACGTAGATTAAACGTGGATTCAACGTACATTAATAAACGTGGATTCAACGTAAATTAAACGTGAATTCAACCTGGATTTAACGTAGATTAAACATGAATTCAACGTGAGTTCAACGTAAAGTAAACGTTATATAAATGCAAAATGAACGAAGATTTGATGACAAAAAAAATGGTTTAACATCTGTTAGGGATGAATGAACTTTTTGAGCAAATTTTGTCCTCGTTTTTTGATAGAATTTTGTACGCATTTGAGAAGTTTTTTGACAACTGAAGAAGAAGGCTTTTTTACGATTTTCGAATTGTACAATTTCACAATTTCTATCTTCAAATTCGTCATTGATACTACTTCAATATACAGTGTTTTTTGATACAAAATATTTGATATTGCAAACTTGCAAATGAAAAGACTTGAAATAAAGATCAAACAATAAAATAGAATATCAATTATCATTATTATACAATAATGCAACAATGTATGCCTGTCCACTTAAAGAAAAAAAATCATTCATTGAAAAAAATGATATTAGTAAGTCTCCTATACATTTAGCATATTTTTTAAAGCACAGATATAACACTAATTATGAAACTACTAATAGTATTTAATAATAAGATTCATACGTAACATGAATAAACATTTTTTATATTCAAGGTGCTTTGTATTCATTTAAAATATTGCGATATTACACATACGGCGACAAACAAAATAAAACAAAATAAATGTACATGTATATATAAATTTTAAATAAATAAATGCATGTGTAAATATAATTAATTTGTTTATATCTTTCCCCTTTTCATCATCTTTATGGATTTTAGAATTGAAATAATGTTGGAAATTGTATTTCAAATTTACTATGAATTTCATCAATTTTTACAGAAAACACGATCTATTTTTATTTTGACATATTTATAAACTGACCTCAAAGACAAGTATTACTGTACATCTAATTTTAGTCGAGTTCGAACTGTTAACCAATTGTAAACGAAAACATACACACAGTAATGTTCCTATAACTCGTATTATAACCGCATGTCAACGAGATACGATAAAAGAAAGATCAGTTCTTTCAAAAGAAAAGTAAGATCCAATATTTCGTCACTGATAAATACAAACAAATCAGGTTTTTTCGTATAGTATTTTTCACTTTTAATTAAGATTCCTATGAGATCCAAAAATTTGAATCCAAAAGAAAGAAAAACTAATATTATAATTGTTTAAAAAAACTTTATGACGTCAGAATGTTAATGGAAAAACCCATGGATTTTGTATGTTTCCTTCAATGTTCGTAAAAAGTTCCGTAAATACATGCTTTGAAAATAAAATTTTTTATTAATTTCAAATTGATTGAAACAATTCAGTAATATTTGATAATTTAACTTTATTTTTTATTCTTTAAATTTAAAATTTGAGGTTTATTGTAAGTTATGTAAAATTCAATTAATTTTCTTACAATTATTAGTCTTGTATTTAATTTATACATTTTCATTTATCTTAATAGATAATTTAATTGAAATTGCTTTAGAGATAAAAACGTAATTTAGAATAATTTATACATACAGATATAATCTTCTGAAATAGTCTAAATTGCTTCAAACAAAACGTGAATCATTATTATTACATGTATACACATTGTATCTGACAGTTGTCTGAATGAATGTGAGTTCAGTTTGTTGCAAAGTGTCTTTACGTAAGGACCTGTTTCGTTGAGCTGTGTATCATGAGGTGAATTCATTCATTCATTTTCAAGAACAAAACACATATTGTTTACTTATTTGTTATAATTATTGTTTTAAACATTCTTTAAATAACTTTTTATTTGTGTCAAGTGTTTCAGTTAAAATTGGTGGTGATTTATTTACAAATTCCAGTTACTAAATTTAGCTGTAAAGAAATGTGTTACAAATCTGTCAAAATGAAAGAATATATTACATGTCTTTTTATATATAATTTTATATTTTTTATATTATTTTATTATATTACATAAATAAAATAACATTTCTAATTGCATTTGTTTAATTTTAATTGTTCAATATTGAATGTTGGTCTACTTAAATGTAAATAAATAAATGGCTGAGTTTATAGTACAATAATCGTAATTTTTAGGTGAATGAAGTTGAATGAAAGAAAATTGATTCTCCACTTGACTGCAACTGCGACGATAACGTGTTTTAATCAATTGAGTGGAATTTTTTAATTACACTATTCTGAGTGTGTACATTTCTCGTATAACGTATAGAAATTGTCGATTGTTTACACATGTTCAATTATCGCGGCAATTATAAATGCAAACCAACAAAGCCGAGAAATGCAACAATTAAAAATGCAATTCAGTTTACGTGTCATGAATTATTCTACAGGTTAAACAACTAACTTACTGCGACTATTGTTTTTTGCTTGTATTCACAGAATTACATCATAATTTCTAATCAGTTTTTAGTTTGTTTAGTTACTATCAAATATTAGGATTTATTATTTTACAGTTTTATTAAAGTTTGATAAAAGCTTTTTAAAATGTAATAATAGTGCAAAGATATGTGTGAAGATAAGACTAATTATTAATTAGAAATAGTAAATATAAATGAGTAATAATAATAATAATGAATATAAAATATATACATAATTCATATGATGTATAACATGATGTTTTAGTACATTTTAAATTGCTGATAAGATATCGTAAATTAATTAATATAAATTAAATTAAAATTAAATCTAATTAATATAAGAAACTCGTGCAACGTTGTAATTAAGTTGATACGTTGATAGCAACGTTGCAGCAACGTTTCAGCAACGATACAGTAACTTTGCAGTAACGTTTCAAATTTTATAAAATATAATAAAATAAAATAAAACAACAAAAACTAAACAAAAAGTCAGTATTAATACTTAATATTATATGTACTTTTTAATTAATTCAATTAGTCAACTTAATATTAGCTAAGTTTAAGAACCTAAATTAATAAAATTATAAATTATAATTAAGATAATCAATCAAATTATTTTTTAAATTTAATTTAGTAGTTATTATGCATTTAATATAAATATTTAGATTACTTTAAATAATTTTATTACAAAATTACATATATTGTTATTATAGAAGTCATTAATATTTAGTCATAAATCATTAACATAAGATGTTTTGTTTTTTTTTTCTAGTTGGAGAAAAAGAATGCCACCCTATCGATCATGGGGTTCAACCCTCAATGGTGAAATTGAGTTTGAATCCCTGAGTACAGAAACACTGCAGCCGGCGTTAAAAATAATTCGCGAAAATTTTTTTCGCGATGAAAGCGTTAGCAGGTGTGTGCACTTGGACACTGAAGTCAATGCGGCCGATGAACTGCTGCAATTGTGCGTAGAAGCGGCCAAGGACGGCGTTAGTGTCGTCGCCATTGACGTCTCCAACGGCGAAGTTGCCGGAGTTGCATTTAATAAAATTCAAGTAATTTTGATTTCAACAAACAATATTCCCAAAAGTTTTAATTCTGTTTATAAACGTTTATATTCAGTATTTTCTTATGTTGTTTCTTGTTTAATCTTTCAATTATCACTAAGTCATTCACCTTTTTATCATATACATGCACTTTTAAATGATTCAATTAAAACTACTATCAACAATGATTATTCAATTCTGCAATTTGAACGTGAAATTCATATATATTTGAAATTAAATGTCGCAATTAAATTTTACATGCACAAGATTTTATCTTATTTTTATCTTTTCCTTTTTTAGGTATTAGGAAATCCAAACGAGCCATCGTACTTTGAACAATTCAGCAAGTCATGTAAATACGAATCGTCACGATGTCTGGTTGATTTTATGATGAACGTTGACAGTAGATTTGATCTATTTGAATTCTACAATGTCGATTGCATTTTGGAAATCATGTTTCTAGTTACGGCAAAAGCTTATCGACAACGAAGAATCGGCGAGCTTTTAGTCGCCACGTCGATGGAAATTGGTCACGAGCTTAATCGAGGTCAAGATGTTAAAATACCGATCACAATAGATGGAAGTAGCGTTTTAGCAAATGAAAAATGTATACCGAAACTTTGTTCGCTTATTGCAACGTCAAATTATACGACCAGAATTGCCGATAAGTTTGGCTTTAATCGACATGTTACTGTTAGTTATGACAATTTTGAATTTAGGGGCAAAAAGTTTAGCGAAACGACAGATAATGAAAGTGCAATTTTGTTTGCTAAAAAATTAGTTTAGAATTTCGTTTTGAAGAGTATAATTTAAAATTCCATCATCGTTTAACTTATATTTTTGGATGCAGTTTTGTTGATTTGTTATTATTTTGTATTGTAATTTTAATATTTAATTTATACATACTTTAGAATATTCTTGCTTTAGAAGAAGATTATTGTAATCCATGTGAAATCGCAATTAGATTATTGCATTTCAGTATTTGTCATTAAATTTGAAACTCTTATACAGATTATGTTTGTTAATTCCTTTCAATTTTAATTAATATATGAAGGGAATATGGAAATATGAAACAGCGTTAAACAATTTAACGTATTAAAATTTTGTATTAAACGTATTAAAATCTTGTAAAACAAATTATTATAAGTTAATGTATTTATTGAATTATACGTGCATGTGTGTGATTATTTGTTAAAGTAGTTTGAAAAAAGGTCTTTTCGTTTATCTAGATTTATAAGTTTATATTCTTTATAATTAAGTTATTTAATGGGAATTATTACAAATAGTTTAAAACTAAAAATGTAAATATTGTTGTATATCGATAAAATAAATATTTTATGTATAGTGTATAAATAATAGTCAAATGAATATTATGTAGTTCCGATCGATAATTGAACATATTTTCAAATGCAAAAATTATATATGTTTAAAATTATTTTATATTATATTTGAAAAATATATATAATTTGTTAATTTTGATGTTGTTATGTAATATATAAAATTTGTTTTCTTTTACAAAAAAAAAAAAAAAGAAATAATAATAATAATAATTTTTAGAACTTTGATAAATTTGTTCAGATTTTTGATCGGTGGCGTATATTTTATATTTATAATTATATTATATTTTATGCAAATTGTTAAGATAGGTGAAAGCGAAAAAACTTATAGCAAATCATCCAGTTAATTATTCTTACATAAAAATATATTTTACAATCTAAAAGCTATTAATACGAAGGTTAAATGTAAGACGAGGCATTTCAGAGAAATATGAAAAAGACAAAACGTACTGTAAACGTATCGCTTTTTAAAAATAATATTCATAAATTACTGCATTTCTCTTTTTCGGTTAAATAAATAATTTCAACAAATGTTAATGTGTTGTCATCTTAATTTTGCAAATAGATAAATGACGTAAATTTAAAATTATGATGAAAATGGAAATATTCGAAGTTTTCTTATATAATTGTATTAATTACTTTAGTTTATATTTATTCCATAAAAAAAAGCAATGAAAAAGTACAATACAATATGAAAGTCACTAAAATGTTTCGGTAACTTAATCCATATCAAATTGTTCGTTTATTCAATTTGATATACCTCATTTAGTTAAAATGCGTTTTTTATAATATAACATAAAAAGGCAAGTAATGTCAAAGTGCAAAGATCTTAACAAAAGTGATAATTAAAGAAATGTAATAATTAAAAGGAAATGTTAAGCTTTAGAAATAAATACAATATTGAAATTTCCATTATGTTATTATATAAATTTAAATGATTACAAAAGTTAAATTATATTAATAGCCATTATATTGATATTAATTATTAAGCTACGGTAATTTAATTTGTCAATCGTATTAAATATTCAATTAATGAAAATGTATTGATTAATTAAATCGAATAAGTAAATGAATATATGTTATTATAGCTATTTTGACTTTTGAATAGATATTAAGACACTTACGAAATTAATTGAAATGTTGAGAAATGAATATATAAAAACGTTTTGTTGTTGTCAATTTTGCTTTTTCTAATCATCTTCTTCATTTAATAACATTTATGATGCAAATACTATTATTTCATTTTTATGCATGAAATGAAATAATGCATTTTTCATCCATTAATGCATTTTTCATGCATTATTTCATTTTTCATCATGCATCTTAAATCAAGTAATTTCATGTCTGTTATTTCGTTAAATTATGAAATTTTTAGTGTAATTCGATTATTTATTATCCCTAATAAAACAAAATGGTAATAAGTACTGTAAAAAAATATATTTCTTCTTTTAGTTATCAAATAAAACACTTTTCCACTCCACTTGTACTTATTCAAAATTATATTCATTTATTTAAATTTTTCGATGTAAAAATAGTCGATTATGATGGATTATAACATTTAATCAAAATTTTAAAAAATTTCATTATATTAAATGTGTAAATATAATAATTTTGATATAAGTATAAAAAGTTTATAACATATAATATAAATTTTATAGTCGTAATTTATATAATTTTTTATTTTCTTTAATCATAGAAAAAGAAGCTATCATCACATCTCTTTCTGTGATTTTTTATAAATCATGAATATTGACAATTTTGTAAATTTATCCATATCTGTAATTTATACAGACATCATATCATATATTTGTTTTTTGACTTTATACTAATTAATTAACTATATTCTTATAAATTAGTCCATCTAAATAGATGATTTCATTATGTATTAATATTTTTTTAAGCATTGAGTAGATCTTATTGCATACTATTAATTTATCAGTCAGTAAGATTATCTTGTATTATTGAAATATTAGAATTAAATTTTTTTTCACACGATCTGTCCTAAACGAAATTAAACGTTCCTCATATCGAAAATATTCAATTACTTCAAAATTAATGTTATAATTGCATTAACCCAAATATTTAAATTATTCTTTAATAACATTTAAAATCAGATAATCGAGCTTTATAAAAGATTTGTAAGTCATCATTTAGATTCAGTTTTGATTGTATATATTAACGTGCATAATATATATTTGTTATAATTGTGTTCATTCATGATTTGTTACTAAACTTATTCATTTTTAATATCATAATCAAAATGAATAAGTTTTATTTGTTTTGTGTTGTGGCTCTAAGTTTGCCTTTTATAAATGGTTTTAAGGTTTGTGTGAAAGAATTTTTTATTTTCATAAGTAAAATTTGAAAAATGTATTTGTATTTATAATAATTATTATAAATCATAGCAATTTTAAACGCTATGATGTTTAACGTCCAAAAATAATACTTTTGAATTAATGTAAATAATAAAATTAAATACAAAATTATATATGAAAGTATAGCAATTTCGAAAAGCTAATTTATACTAAAAAAATTGCTGTATTACTTCACTTCTCTTAACTTATTGTAAAATTTAATATTTTACTTTTTTTCTTTTTTTATTATTAAATTATTAAATATAGTATTTTTTATTTTTTTTAATTAAAGTAAATTTGTATTTTATTATTATATAATATTTTATATCTTTTAATTTATTTATAAATATATTTTATTATATATTAAATTATTTAAATTATTAAATAAAAAAACATTTTAAAATTTCAGCTTAGTCAATACACGGAGGATGAAATTCATAAAGTTATTGCAAATTCATTAGAAGATGGTAAATTTATATTTATATTAACTTTGCGTTTATTCAGTAACAAAAGTGTTTAAACAAAATATATTTAATAAAATATATTTAATTAAAATTCATAAAGTCAGCGTTTCTAATTATTATTATTATTCTGTAGAATCCAGTTATGATATTGCGCCGGTTGTACATACTTTACATAAAAGGGATATCTCTCCAACATTACGACTGAAAGCTTTTCAACAAGATATAAAATTATATCTTGAGCCTAATGATGGTTTGTTATTTGGAACTGAAACGCCAGTTTACTTAGCACGTAAAAATCAAACTGAAATTGGCTATACTTTGTATAATCATGTATGTACAAAATATTTCTGTAATATTCTTTAATTTGTTAATGTCAAATAAAATAACTAACTTGTATTATAATTTTTTTATTACTTTTCAGAATGAAAATTTCAAACTCTACCAAGATCTTACAAGAAATACTGCTTTAATGATTGAGAAGTCAATTGAAGGAAAATACGTAGTGGTTTGTATAGATTTTTATTAATTTTTATTTTATCATAGAATACACTAAGAAAAATAACTTACAATAAATTACTGTTTAAACAGTAACTTGACCACAGAATTCCCATTGACATGAAAGTTCCCGTTAAAAACAGTAAACATTTTCCTTTAATGCACAAACATTCTTGAAAAAGTCAATAAAAATTTGTGTTCAGAAAGTAAATTTTCCAGTTTTTGACAGAATTTATTCGGTTAATGGGAATTCGGTGGCCAAGTTATTGTTTAAACAGTAATTTATTGTAAGTTATTTTTCTTAGTGTATAACAAAATATTTATACATTAATTCTCTGAAATTTGCATTTAGCGTGGAATGATAAACAATTTATATATCCACCCGATTCCGGAAAGTTTGAATGCCGAAGTTAGAAAGAAAAGAAGCACTGATTCTGTCGATCCTCTGATCGTTGATGACAATGAAATATACACTTCAGATCATATTGTCATTCGCATGGAAAACAAGCCAAAAACCGCGCAAGAAGGTAGTTAATCAATGGACTATAAATATTTATTATATATATAAAATGTATAATCTATAAACGATGTATTTTATTCGTGTTTCAGGTTCGTTCAATAAACAGAGAATGAATACATTTTTGCAAAATTTGATTGACTTAGTAAAAAATGAACGAGAAACGTACTACGATCAATTTTTGAACGCAAATTTCTCTCGCGTTTATCCAAAAATCTTAGTTGCAACTGATTTTAAAACTTTCAGGTATGTTCATATTTTGTTATAGTAAATAATTATTTAAACATATTTTATTTAGATGCACTGAATAATTATAATATATTTAAATATACAATTTTTTAAATTAAACATTGAAATATAATGATTACAGCGATCACAAACGAGATATTGGAAATTTTATTAAATATATGGCGATCTTTTGGAATGGAGTAGATCTAAAATTCCGAGCTCTGAGTGATCCCGAAGTGCGATTGCATATCTCTGGTTTGATTATACCTATGGTAAATATTTGTTTCATTTATTATTATTGAAATGTATTTAATTTTTAAATTCATTATTAAATTTTCCTTTTTAATTTTAGGAAAAAGGTGTCTCTCCATATACTGAAAAATTCAACATCGATGGAGATAAAATTTGGGATGCAGAATCATTAGACGAACTGAACAAACACTTTATACTCGATAATTTTTTCAAGAAAAACACTTATGATATTGCTGTTGCTATTACAAAGTGAGATTCTACATTTGATAAACATTTATATAAAATGATTTAGTAGATGATATATAACATTTTATTTAACAATTAGAATTTACTTTCAAATTTTATTGCTATAATTAAAACATAAAATTACATTTTCATTTTTTATTTTTTAGTAACGATATGATTATGTATGATGGCAATGGATATTCCTCTGATCCAAATGGTAATATTCAAATTAAATAAATAATCGTAAGACTCGTAAAATAAAGTAAATACTAATCGAAATTTGTTCTTTTAGGAATTTCTTACTTTGCCCAAGCATGCCAAATCAACTCCGTGGCTTTAGTTGAAGACGACGGAAAATTCGGTGGCGTATTAACAACTGTACATGAGTTGGGTCATGTGTAAGTTTTGCAAAATATATGCAAAAATATATTTACATATAAAAATATATTTAAAATATATTTTAGCGGCAAAAAGTTCTATATTTTGTCATATATTTTGATATATATTTTTTCCGCACGGGTTATTCAATATTCAAGATTATATTTATTACTACTTTATTTTTTCGTTACAGATTGGGAGCTAGTCATGATGGTTCCCCTTCAATAATTCCTAGTATTCCCGGTGCGGTGAACTGTCCCTTTGATGATGGTTACATCATGAGTTACGTATTCAAAAATGAAAACTCACAAAGATGGTCTTCTTGTTCTATAAACAGCATGCAAACTTTTCTTAAATCTGACGGAACAACCTGTTTAAGGAAAAAACCGAAAGCTAGCAGTCCTTATCCCAAATTTATTCCTGGATCTGTTGCTAGTCTACGTGAACAGTGTGAAGCAAGTTTCCCTGGCCACGTACCTTGCGAGAATGTAAGTATACTTTTTTTAGTTTCTATTAGTTTTTTTTAGTTTTTTACTGTTATAAATTAAATGCAAATATTAATAAAACATATATAAATAAATATCCTAAATATTTTAGATTAACCGAAATGTATGCCATGAGTTGTACTGTAAAAAACCAAATTCTCTAACCTGTGTGACGAGAGGAGCAGCTCTGGAAGGATCACCTTGCAAAAATGGAGTATGTATTAATCAAAGAATTATATAATTATATAAATATTTATATAATTTGTTAATATTATATTATAACACCCAGAAAAGTATATAGTAAATTTTCCTATAAATAATGGAAAAATGAACTCAGCTCAGCGTTTGAAATCCGATTAACATTTCAAAAATTTTATTGTTGTTTTTTTGTTATTATTGTTTGCACAAATTGCAATTAAAACTGAAATTTTGAATTGTAAGTTATTGGATTTTATTGTTCAATTTCTGATTGGCTATGTATAATGTACATTTTTGTAGTATATTAAAAATAAAATTAGCTAATCAAAAATCGAGCAATAAAATTCAATAACTTAGAATTTCAAAATTCTGTTTTATAATTGTAATTTGGACAAAAACTAATAAGACTTTTGAAATGTTTATTGGATTCCAAATGCTTGGAGAATTACATGTAAGTACAATTTTACAATAATTTATGGGAAAGTTTGCTATGTTTATTTTTAAATTTAATATAATTATAAACATTTTTCCAGAATTTAATATAATATATTTTGTTATTTTACAGATCTGCTTGTGGGGAGATTGTGTCCCTCTTCCAAGGAATTTCGTGCAGTATTAGAATACTTTAAGAGTCTTTAAGGATCTCATTTATAAATGTAATTAGAGATTGTTACATTTTGCTTATTGTTTTTGTTTAATATAAATGTACATAAATTAATTACTGTAGATTTTTATATTAATTACTTTAGAATTTAGTTAAATAAAAGAATATTCATCAAAAATCGATAAAAAATTCGTTTGTTTCGTATTATTATTATTATAAAAATTAATGTTATTATTACACTGTGTGACAAAAGTAAAATTATTTTTCCGCCGAAAAAACAGTTTCGTGTGTTTTGCAGGGAAAAATTAGAGGAACTCAAAGATACATTTCGTTTTTTTGTAACTCTGTTTTTTAGTTTCTTATTAACAACTAAATTATTTTTTTTTTAAACTAAACTAAAAAAAAATAAAAACAAAAAAAAATATTAACAATGAAAGTGTGAATTATAAAAATTATTAAAATGTTATTATTATTATTTCTTGTTAGCAGTCAATTTAAATTAATCTAGAAGAAAATTACTTTTTCAACTATCAATATGAGAAACTGTATAGTGAGTAAAAAGTAAAATATATATGAGAAGATGATAATTTACCATCAGATGATAATATGCCATCGAACCAAGCCAAAAAGTAGTAAATGTATTATACAAATTTAAATATTTACTTTGTAAATATAAACAATATGAATTCAGTATTCATTGATAATATTGAATTTGTAAATTTGGAAATTGATATTGAAATTGTAAATTGGATGGAAACACAATTTGAATAATTTTCTTTAGAATAGGAATGAGTGTAACAGTAGCCAGTAAGAAATCAGCTTTACAATAAAACAAAAACCATGAAAAAAATTTTTTTTAATTTGTTAAAAACTTTTTATAAAAAATTTCAACGTTTTTTCGAAAATGTGTCAAATTTCCATGAAAAAATTAGGTTTCACCTTCAAAAGCAATAAAAGTCATTCCGATGCGGGTTCTTTTTTTTTAACTTTATTACTATTTTGAATATCAATGAAATATTTTGGGATTATATTTTTGGATAGTTAAACTTTCGATTTCAACAATAAGAAAAACTGTTTTTTGTTCAGGTATTTTTCCTCTTAAAATGGCTAGAGAAAGACAAAAAATATACGATTTAGATCGCACTGTCTTTGTCTTTATGAAATTCTTAGTCCATCGATAGATGGAGTTTGGTGTTCCATTTAAATATATTTGAATAAAAATAATACATTAAAATGAATTATTATAAAACAATAGTAAGACACGATATATGTACATATATTTTTTTGAAATGTAATATTATTAAAAGTAATGTTAAGATAATATTTCTTTTCCTTCACACCAAAAGTGGAATATTTTTAAGTGTAGTTTTCAGTTGAATTTTCAAACGAATTTCATACTTTTCTTTTCCTGTAATTTTTCACAATTTATTTTATTTTTTTTTCTCATAATGCTCACCTTAAATATCCATATTTATTAGATTTTAATGAAATTATATAACATTACATATGTAATTAATATAAAATAATTAATATGTTAATTAACATGAAATATATCTGAAATTGGATATTGATGTATAATTTACAAAGTATTTGCAAGTATATAAAAATTGTATTAAAAAAACGTTATTTTTCATTCTCATATTTTTTTTGTTCTTTATCGATTAAAACTTATCTATTTTTTGATTTCCGTTTTCAAATTTTAAATTCTTTTAAGTGGACATTCAATTAAAAAATGACGAAATTTTTTAAATGAACAGAAAAAAATGTTTATTTCGTTAATCGATACTTAAGCATCGATTAATTATTTTTGGAGTAAAAATCAACTTTTTAAAATCCAATTAAAAATAATTCCATTTTGAGTTTTGGTATGCTTTTACATAGTTAGGTGTAAATGCTACTTCAAAAGCAAGTTATTGTTATTTATCTCATGAACTTGTTTTTCATATTTTTCGATATTAAAACTGTTTTTGGTACAGTAATTTTCATTCCATTTTCATTTTTGTTTGTGTGATTTGTTAAACAATGCAGAAAGAGTAAATTGCACTGACTGAATTTTTATACGACATTTTTTATAAAGTTATACAATTATTTTTTAAGCATTTTTTTTTAAGTTATAAAATTCACTCAAAAAGGCTAGTTTTTTATATGCTTCACGTTAATTGACTAAATATTTTTTATTCCTAAATTCTCAATTTTTTGCAATAAAGAAAACAAAAATCGGGAACATTTAAAAAATGTTCCCTTTTTATAGAATAATAATTGTTTATTAAATAAATGTTAACACATTTTTTAACGAAAAGTGGAATGAATTTTTAATTTTAGCGATTGGAGTTAAATGTTCCCTTAAATACTTACATTTCTTACACCTATTATTGATTATTTGTAATTACAGCCACAATGAAAAGTTACACAATTTTTTACATTGAAATAAATTTAACATTGAAATAAATTAAAATTAAATAAAAAATTATAATAATAATTATTAGTAATAATATACACAAAAAGACATTTGACATGAATTTTTACTACAAAAAATACCAATTATGAAATATAAAAGAAAACAAACACATTTTAATATGAAACATAGTAAAATTAGATGTAAAAGTCTAATTTCTCAATGAGTACCTATACTAAACATTGCTAAATTTCATATCCAATTTTACTATATTTCATATTAAATTGTGTTTATTTTCCTTTATATTGCATAGTTGGTATTTTTTGCAGTAAAATTTCATGTCAAATGTCTCTGAGTGAATATATTGAACGTATTCTAAGAACATGAAACTATCGCGCAATGTTTGTTTATTAATGTCAAACACGGAACCTAGCCTCAAAATGAATTTGTTGTTTATTTAACATTTTTTCTAAATCCTTTATATAAATCACAATTATATTTCTATTTAATTAAACATGGCTTTCAAAATAAGAAGAAAATTTTACAATTATAATACCGGTTCAATGGTAAGAATGAAAAAATCAATGCAAACGATTGAACTAAATATACGTATTTATTATGTTTTTTTGTTGTATTTGTTATTAATTGTTATTTGATTCTTAAATAATATACTCATAATACAATTGTCGACGCAGAAACTCGGAAAAGCAGTGTGTTCAGTATGCGATTACCACTACATGGGCAGTCCGGCTTATGTTATCGTATTCAGCTTAATTGGGATCGTTAGTCCATCGTAATATTTATTTCACTTTTTTGATTCATTTACTTTTCTGTTCATGAATATTATATAAATATATACATTGCATTTCGATGAAAATGACTTATGAATATAACAATATTGATTTATGGATATAATAAAAAAGTACCTGTTTTCATTTTTTTTTCTTTCACCTAAATTATTAAATTTATTATCGCAAATTTCATTTCAGATAATAACGGCTTTTGACATTCTTAGGGTATTGAACAGTAAAATGAATGTGCAATCGGCGACACCATCTAAATCCTTTAAAATAGGTTAAAAAACATTAAATAGAAAGTTTACACAATTTTGACATTTAATTTCATAAATAAATTTATATTTCAGTGCCAATGGATGTTGAAAAAGATTTACAACTTGTAACTTCAATTTTAGGAATAGAACATTACACTTTGCTTGTACTTGGAGTCGTGACAGTATGACATTTTTGCTTAAAAAGATATTTCAAACAAAAAAATTGAAAAAGAAGTTAACTCAAATTTGCATTTTCTGCAACTAAAATTGACGTCATTTTGATTGTAATGTCGTTTGAAATTTTTCTTTCGCAGAATTATCCAATGTTATTTGCTCCGTGGCTAATGATGCACTCTTGCATATTAATCATCGAAATTTTCATATTTTGCGGACGGATTTTCATGGATGGCTTGCACATTAAGCGCAACGAAGTTTTTCTCTTTTTCTGGTCGGCACATAATTGGATTCAAGTTTTTTGCCTGTTTCTACGTCATACCTCGTTCACTTAATATTAATTTTTCACAAGTGCAACAATTTGTTATCAATTGACTTTGACGACATTCTTTTTAAGTAGCCAAATTAAATTTTTGAAATTTCAGATCACCTTTCATTCTTTTCGTGCGCCTAATTCTTTTGAATGTCACAAAATTAATTACATCGTCTAATCGAATAAACAATTATTCTGCTTTAGCCAAAATGTATTATTCGCAACGGCTAAATAAAACAATTGTATTTGTCTGTTATTTATGAAGCAGGACTTTGAATTAAATGATCATGAAGATTTACGGAGTCTCTTAGTTTGTATTGTCATTGAAAAGTTTTGAAGAAACTTTTCCGCTCGAAAGATTAAATAAAACTTATGTTTTAGTACGAATAAGTTCGCTTAGATTCTTATGAAATATGGCGATATTAAGCTAGTGCGGGTGTTATAAATAAAATATTTAGAGACACTTCTTTTGCAACAGTTAAATGTATTTTTATTTATTTATTCACTTTTTTTTCGCTACTGCATTTTACTTTATTCAATTATCTATAACGCAATGACCTGAAACTTTAATTTATATTTTTTTCACTTAAAATTGTAAGTTATTGGAATAATCAACATTGAATGTCATCACTTGGTAACATTTCATTTGCTTCCTGATGTAGAAGTTCTTTGTGAGCTTTTTTCCCTTTTTTTGGTCTTTGTCTAGTCTCCTTTTTTTCGGAGAGTAATATTCTTACTCGTCGTAGTCATCTTTTTAAGTGTCTGACTTAAGCTCTGTCTTTTGCAAAGGTTTGAGAAGTCATCTGGCGTTCATTTATTCTCAAATCTTGCCGTCCACAAAAACATACAAACGAAAACCACATTAATCCAGATAATCAAATGTTACTTACACTATTTATATTGCACTTAAGCTTATTTTATGCTTAAAAACTTATCTCTAAAAGAAGTGTACAAGATTTACGTAGTTGTAATAGTTTTAAGTAATGGACTCGACGAAGAATGGACTTAACGAAAGAAGACTTAAAAATTAATTTATGACAAACAGAATAGCTACGTTAGCTGTGTATCATAAGCGCCAATTGTTTTGATTTTGATTTTTTTTTAATTTAATTATCGTTGAGTTAACAATTGAACAATTGTTAAAAGAAGTAATGAACAAAGTAATATGAGTAAAAATATAGTGATTTGAATAATAAAAATAATATTCATTATTTATACAAGGATTAATCACAATAGCAACTTTTACAATGTGATATAGTAATAATCACAGGATATATGTAGATATATAATAATCAAGTGGGACGTGGGGCTGACGATAGTAAATGGCAAGTAAATAATAAGTGGCGAAAGTACACTTGACTTTCGCTTCGTGCAACATTGTTTCGTGTGCAAGTTCTACTCGTGAAACAATTCCGCTCGGATTGTGAACGAAAAATAGTGGTATTAAAAGTAGCACCGTAAATTCAAATGGTGGTCTTTGAATATTTTCTGCTTAATTATTTTTATAGGGAAATAAAAATTGAATTAAAACTTGCATCAAAAAAGAATTTTATTTATAAAAAATTTCATGATAAAGTCAAATTTTCGTGAAAAAGAGGATTCACGCAATGTTACAAATTTATGCAAAAGTTGAAAATTCATGAAAAATTAAAAATGCATGAAGTTGATATTTCATAAAAAATTGCAAATGCATGAAAAATGCAAAATTAAATAATTCAAAATTTGGTGAAAAAATCGAAAATTTATTTAAAATAAAAAGTGTCTAAATTCTGAACTCGTATTTTTAATTGTATGACACTGAAATTGCTTGCATAGATATCAGAAAGGGCCACTTTTCTGCCATACTTGTTATTGGACTGGCCTATGAATGGTCAAATAGGGTAGAAAGGCAACGCCCGCTATGGGTCTTGTGTCATCATTCTTTCTCTAACCTACGCATAAATACCGGTATGCATACACTGAAAACCCTTGGAACCAGCAGCAAACTCCAGCCCGCCTATTGTTGCGCCCCTTTGCGGAACGTTAGTTCTTCGCTTTTGGGGGGCAAAAGCTGCACCCTTCCGAGCTTTCACTTTCACAAAAACATCCTAAGTAATCGTTCATTAGTGCGAAACATGGTATTAAGTGTTATTTTTGTGAGAAACCAGGACATATTATAAAAGACCCAAAACATACAAAAAAAAAATAAAAGTGGAAATAAATTCTATAAAAATAAACGATTCAATAAGAGTGCACAAATTGCAGAACTTGTGAGTGCTAATCCTTCTACTTTGGCAACGCAAAACAACGACACAGGATTTGCTTTCGTCATTACAAACTCTTGTCATGACAAACTCTTGTCATGACGAAAGTCAAGATCGGAACAAGGTGACTTTCATTCTGGATTCCGGTGCATCTGATCATCTTATCAACCGAGAAGACTTTTCGGAACATCTTCTTTATTTCTCTAAACAGTGCAAAAAGTAAGTTACTTATGAACGTTTTAAATAAAGTGTTTTATTTAAATAAAATATATTACTAATATTACGTGTTTTGTGATCAAATGTTTTTATATAAACAATCGTTTCATGATAAAACACAAAATGTGTTTTAGAACATGTGTTTTAAACATTGAAAAAACAAAATATTTGTAAATCAGGTTTTATATTTTAATATAAAACACATGCTCTTAAAACATATGAAAATTGAAACTCATATATAGAATAAATCAACATTTTGTGTGTTATGTTTTAAATTAAAACACTTGTAAAACGTGTATAAAACGTCTGCTTTTACAGTGCTTTTTAAAGATCTATCCGGATGGATAGATCGTAAATTAAACTCAAATAATACCTGCTCTAGTGTTTAATAGAATGAGATGTCTCATGATTGTTCCTAGTCTGTTGTGTGTTGCCTTTAAGTGTATTTCACGTTAGATCGATCCTTCGTCGTGTCAACTATATTCCGTAATAAACTGTTTAGTTGAAAGACGCTGTCTTGGTTTAATTTTAACCCATAACTCGATATTAAGAATTATAATCTAAAATATTTATTTAGATTTAATAATTTATTTGCTATCATCTTCATAAAATTGATATGTATAGAATACATATGTATAGAATTTTAAGCTTAAAAATAAGTAAAATTGAAATTAAATTTTTATTGAAGACGTGCCATAAGCAGTTAAGTGATTATCAAAAACAAAACAATTCTTATTGCATTTTAATATATAAATAAAAGAATTTCTTGACATATTTGCAATGTGGACAAAGTAATTCACGCGAAAACATTACTATTATGGCAATATTCTAAAAAACCTTTTCAAAATTTTTCATTTCTTTGAACGTCAATATCTCGAAATCACGTTTTAATCAATTAACTGGTTATGGCGCGTCGCCACAGATATATATTGTGGAAGCATCTCTGATTTCTCATACCAAAAACTGACAAGCATAATTGCAAAATATCCCATGACACGTGTGGAGGTTAAAGCTCTTACCATTCTGGTGTACAGTCTGAGAAATTAATGCCTGGTCTTTTCTGTATGTTGCATCTTTGTTCAAACTGCTGTTAATTAACCAATTAAACAGAAATGTAACATACTGAAAAGACCAGGCATGAATTTCTCAGACAGTACATATGGACGGTTCCTATCCAAAACATCACATTTCAATTTGCATTCTAAAACGACCGATTTCAAATTTTCATTCTAAAACGATCGATTTCAAATTTTTAGTCTAAGTGCTTGCAATTAAAAACAAGTGATATAAAATTGAGCTATGTCAGCCGAAAATCATTCCGAAATATTAATGAATGTTAAATAAAGTTAAATAAATGAATACTTTTATCAAACGTTTTTCTTTTATTAAATAGTATTAAAGGTCATGATTACATCATTAAGGAGTGCTTATTAATTTAAGTTCTTATTTAATACAGAGATTTGAAAAAAAGAAAACAAACAAATAAGAAAAGATTTATTATTTATTTTTTAAGTAAGAAGGCAAAGAAATAAATATAAATGTTAAAAAAATATAACATTATTTCAGATATGTTGGTGACGGATAAACGAGACCTATTCAAACACACGACTGATCTGGACACGGCCTCAGTCTCAGATGAGGAAGACGCTCAGAGCCAAAAATACTATTTCTCTTCCGATCCATTATTACAGTTTGACGAAATCAGAAATTGGCAACACCCCTATGTCTGTGCTGTAAAAGCTACCGAAGTATGGGTTCAACCAAGCAACCTCGCTAATCTGTATTGTGAGTCATGTGCAATTTCTACCCGAGAGACTCTATTGCGGGTAGACAACGTGCATTTAAATACTTACGTTTGGGAAGATTTTCTGACATGTACAATTTGCTGGAAAGAACTATTTCAAGTTTGTTTCTCATACTCATGTCCTGAATGCAACGATAATCTTGTGTTAAGCTTAAGCGATTACAAAATTTACGATCGAACATACTCTCCTAAGAATGTAAACGAAAGAAGAGAAACAGCAATGGAAGTACGCCAACTCTTTCGCTTAATTATGTATAACTTTTACAACACCGCACAAATAAATGCAGATCACAACTGCGCATAAACTAAAACAAGTTGTCTCTCATTGTAGTGTTATGTCCTGCGTAACTTAAATATAAGTTAAAAATGTTTTCTTTTATAATAAACATAAATTTTCAATAACTATTTATTCTAACATAGATTTTTTTAACAAACTATTAATTATTATAAATGAATACTTTCCATCGTACGAGTCCGGTATCCAGAAAAATCCAAATTAGAACCAGGAACCAAGTGATTCCATCATCTCAACGTGACGACAACCAAGGAACCACGTGAAATCGATCTTTTACTTAATCCTAACTATCTGAAACAATCAATCCTTTCACGACCTTAATCTCAAAATCCTTTCCCTACCTATTTCTTTCATTTTTTATAAGTTTTTAAAAACAAGGGTAATGTTAGTCACTGACTCATGTTATCCTTTCACCCTTGTTATTACCTTAACAGGCCATAACAATACACTCTTAAAAATCATTGTCTTGAGCCAAGAAATGTCTCTATTTTGTCTTGGCGTAAAACGTTTTTTCTTGGGTTAAAACAAAATCCGTCTTATTATTTAGTCAAAAATGAAAATCGTTTTCGTGCAAGAATTTTTGTTTTCAGCCAAAAGGAGTGTTTTAAGAGTGTAGAAATGTTGTACTTCGAATCCAGGAAAAAGATATACTGGAACTAAAAAATATCCAAATATATCTAAAAATAAAAATATAAAAAAAATTCTTTTGCTAACTAAAAAAGCGCTTTACTAAGTATATTCATTAAAATGAATCAATTTTCATATACAGTAGAACTTGTGAAGAGTCCATATTTGTGTCTTTGTTTACACTGTGAAGCGTCCACTATTTTTCTCCTTTTTTAACCTATGTTTTGGTATAAAGAAAAAAAGATGACAATAGTGGACTCTTTGCAGGTTAAAAAGGAAAGAAAAGGTGGACTCTTCGCAGGTTCTACTGTAACTCATAGTTTTTTAATGTTAAATGTAAATGTAAGCATAATTTTTGGCAATTGAATATTTGGCATATTGAATTTGGCAGTTGAATAGAAAAAGTTATAACCTAAACATGTCAAAATAAAAGTCTGTCATTATTTTAAAACAAAGATATTTATATAATTGGCGATTGTCTTAAATTATGTTATTTTATCTCAGGAATCACAATTTCTTTTTCATCTAAATATTAATCAAGTATTTTTTTCATAATAGACCATTCAGAAAACCTAATGCAATTTTGCAATTAAGAAACATATACTGGAAATGAAATGACTGTTTTACGTAATTTCTATTAAGTGAAAATGGGAAATTGATTGCACATTCGTATTTTTGGCATTACGTTGTGAAAACGGAAACAAGTCTTTGAAATGAAGTGCACTTAAACGATGACTTCTGTTTCTGATCGTACTTGACATGGGCCGATGCACTTAGCAGACAAACACGTGCCTAGGATTGGCTGAATACTATTATCCTTGTAATTGAAATTGAAGTTACATGTTCGATTTATATTTACGACTGTTCCTAATTTTCGAAACAGCTGAAAACCAATCTCTGGTAATCATATTTCATTGAATTTACTATCTTAATTTGATACTATTTGATTCCTTAAATTGTCAACTAATCACGAAAAAACATTAAACATTTATTTGAAGAATAGAAACTATAATGATTCGAAATTAAAATTAATTATTAAGAATATTAAAAAATAGCCAATTTATAACTTAAAGTAAAAATTGCTTATTTATTTGGAAGAAAAACATATTCCTTCGTTAATATTATTGAAGAAACTTAAAAGTCATTGCAATTATTGAATTAAATATAGCTTAATTACTGGTTCATAACTTTAATAGTACATATATGTTGAATAGAAATACCAACTTTGATTTCTGAGAACACTGAAAAATAAGATTATATTAAATTATTTTTAATGTTAACTGTAATTTCCAAATAATTATATTAGGTTATTTTCGTTGTACTGTTCAGCTTAGTATATAAAGGAATTTCAAAAATGCCTATATTAATTATCGCATACATAGAATGTTTTGAGAATTCACATCATTTTGATTTAGTTTATGTGTTAATGAAAATTCGACGAATCAGAACATGAATAAAGAATTAATTTTTGTTAGTTTTTTAGTTTAGTTTATATCCAAGATATTATTTTGGAATTTAAATTTAAAATATATCAAAAATATAACACATATATATGATTTAGTTAACAAAGTTGCATAATCAACAGGTTTTAAATGTATTACGTATTTGAATAGTTAATTGTCTTTTATAGGGCGACGTACAATTTGAATAGTGCAACGAGAACTGCTGTACTTCAGGGTTTTGTATTGTGAAATCCCTCAAACTCAAGTCCCTAATGCGAGATGTCTAGACCACTGACAGGAAAACTCAAGTCGTCTAGTATTAGTCAATACCAATCTACACTCTCGCAACTTGTAAACCTTGTCTATGCCGAGAGAGTCAATGAATTTTCTCAACACAGTGAATTTCGCGGCAGATGTGAACAATCGCTGTGTAAGGGGCCGAAAGCGTGCACCACCAAGTAAAATGCTGATTATGCAACTAACTCAACTTTACTCCAAAACGTTTATGCGCACATTTCATTCAGCTGCGAATAATGTTTTTCGCTACCAAATCAGCATTTCGAATCGTCAATTCATCAATATATTTCAATCATTTAAGTATTTCGATTTTTTTTAATAAGTAATATTGTACAGTGAGTTTACATTTAAATTCAACAAAATGTCTCTTTTTTTTGTTTTTTGTATTTGCAACTTTTTAACTCCACTGACCTAGTGGTAATAACGCTGATGATATATTTGATCTCCATTTGCAGCATCCTCAACACTCGGACTTGCAATATCTCGACCTAGAATGTGGCCTAGATGACAAGATACAGTACATACTCTGTATATCTATCTCTCGTTTTATTATTTTTATTTCTTTTTTCAACAAGGCATGCATTTCATTAAAAAAAGAAAAACTAACATTTCTTCTTCGTTTTACACATTAACATTAAGATGTAATTTGTTTAACATTTTATATCTTACTCAAGTTATAATTAAAACTACTTAAATTAAAAATGAAAAAGATTTTTTTAAATGGAAAAATGTAAGAGTGAAAAAACGCGTATAAATAAGAGAATAAATCATTCTTCCGATAATGTTTGCTCAATGACATTAAAAAAATTTCAAATATGCAACTTTTTTAAGGCTACATGTAAAATCCGGAAATATAACTGTATATTTTTATGTTACATAATAAATCAATTTTTTTGAATAAAAAAAGCAGAAAGCACATATCAGCAGAAAGTCATATAAAATGCTTATTTTATATTCCTTTTTATAATCTAACATCAATAATTCTAATAAAAGCATTTAAAAAGACGTGCGCTGAAACGGAATAGGCTTTTAAATCAATGTCTAATTATTATATATATATTATTCATTTTAGATGAGAGATTGAAGGATTGATATATGTATATACATATATGATATTTGTGGCAATAGTCAAATAATTGATAGCGTGAAATGGAACGACGGTCGATTAAGAACGTAAATCAACTTGCTCGGTAGTTTGGCGGCGAAAAAGATTTCATCGATTCGTCTTCAACTAATCCAACCATTTCGGATGATCGTATCTGAGACGTTGGGAACTGTTATAATCTGACGTAAGAAAATGAACTTAGACGTTCTTAACGAATCTCTCTTTAATATCAAAGTTACTCAAGCATAACAGGGGAAACGCAGGGGAGGGGGAGAGCTGGAAAGTGAAGCTCTAAGGAGTAAGACCGATAACTTTTAATAGCTCACCGTGATCACCGTTTGCTTTACAGTGCGGAAAATTTATTTCAACGCTGTGCTAAGTACGTTATATAAAAAAATCATTTCAATTGAATAAATAAATAATAATTAATTACTCTTTCTTATTTCTTTTCTGCTCGCTCTTTTTCACTCTATTTCTCCGTTTTATCCTTTTTCATCTGATTAGTTATTGATTCTCCAAACGAGTATAACAGATATTTTATTTCATTCAAATTTATTGAAGTGGAAAAATTTAAATAATTCCACATCGAATTAAAGAAAACATCTGCAAGATGTATAAGCTTTACTCGTTGTAAAAAAAACGTCGGACTTACGACTTATCGTAAATTTGAATTATTTCAGCAACTGTCTTATATACTTTCAAATTAATTAATTTGATTTACGTAAAATGACGGCTGGCATTGAACATTAATAAAGAACATGTTTATAATAAAAAAATTATTAGTATCAAATGATAATTTAAATGGAATGTAAAATTAACATAAGAAATATTATCAAAATTAAAATAAAAAATTATCGTAAACGAATAAAAATATGTACGTAAAATATTATAATCGCCGAAGACGCTGAACATTATAGTATCTTCGAAAAGCAGTTTATTTTCTTTTTCGGTATTCACAGGGATAATGATTCTCATGCCAACGATCTAGCGATTGTCCGAAGAAATTTAACGATTTGGTGAAAAAATTTTTTGACCCATTTCGAGACCCAAATGGCCATACGCATGGGATAGGGGTCTGGGTGGTCGAGTATACCGAAATACTTACTTTGGCAAAATTCATCCGTAGTATGTTTAAACTACTCGAGGCGGTCCCCAGACACCCCCCCCCCCCCGATTATGTATTTAACGATTTGGTGGCAAGAAATTTTTGACCAGTGTTGAGATTCAAATGGCCATATGCATAAGATAGGGGTCGGGTATAACGAAAAAATTACTTTCGCAAAACTCATCCGTAGTAAGTTTAAACTTCTTAGAGCGGTCCCCAAACACTCCCCGATTATGTATTTAACGATTTGGTGACAAAAATTTTTGACCAATGTCGAAATCGAAATGGCCATATGCATAAGATAGGAGTTTGACGGTCGGTTATACCAAAATACTTACTTTCGCAAAACTCA
>JABFPJ010001377.1:0-26132 GCA_022817425.1 Gryon sp. ZL-2020 | reverse complement strand
CTTTTTCTAAATTATAACATTTATTCTTAAAATTAATTCTAAATTTTTAATTGTATGCATAATAAAATTTCGTCATATATATTTTTCGCATTTTTGCAATTTAGTCACTTAAATTATTAAAAAAAAAATATTTTCTGAATATTCCACATTAAAAATTATACATTTTATATAGTATGGTAATTCATTATTTCTATTAATTGTAAATTTATTATTTCGCTTTTTTTTAATTTCGCTAATATAACTACTTCGCCATTTTAAAAATTATTCCTTTTTGGTGGCGCCCGTTGTTTAACGTGACGTGAACGAAAAACGCAGTTTCTCTCCCTATGGAGTTTTCGAGAAATCGCATTTTCTGTTCCCTGTAAAGTTACATCACGATTACTGCAGCTTTTAAGTAAAAAATATTACAAGTTTACTAATTTTTCTTAAATCTTAATAATTTGATTTCCTCATCAGAACTAAAAAATATAAAAATATAAAAATAAAATATACATTCAATGTCAATAAATTGTTGAAATCATAATAATTCGCGTTAATTAATAACAATTTGACATAAATAATAAATAATATTAATTATAATATGTTTTTAAATTTGATTTGTAGGTTATAATTTGATCATATTATAATTTGATCATATTGATTGCAATTGTAAAAAAACATATATTGGCGAAACAAAGAGAAATGTAAAGACCAGATTAAAAGAACATAGAACAAACAACTTAGAAACTGATGCTAATACAGTTATCACTCAACATATAGAAAATAATCCATCACATCAAATTAACTTCAATCAATTTCAAATATTAGATTCCGAAAATAATGAAAAAAAAAATTCTGAAATGTTAAATATAAAAAAGTACGGAAACTCAACATTAAATTTAAAATCAGATACAGATAAAATCAACCATTTATATGACATTCTCTTTGATTCAAAAAATATATGATTTTAGCGCCAAATTACTATACATGAAATTATCTTCTATCAATTAATAACTTCAAATGAATCGAATTCAAAACAAAGCAAACACATATATTATAGTTATATCCAAATTTTATTATATTGAAACTACATATACAGTTTAATCATAATTTAAAATATTGGATATATAAAAAAACAAAATGGTTACAAACGAACAACAGGTAAATTATTTCAATAGTAATGAGAATTCAGATAAAACTATAATATGATCAAATTATAACCTACAAATCAAATTTAAAAACATATTATAATTAATATTATTTATTATTTATGTCAAATTGTTATTAATTAATGCGAATTATTATGATTTCAAAAATTTATTGACATTGAATGTATATTTTATTTTTATATTTTTATATTTTTTAGTTCTGATGAGGAAATAAAATTTATTTCGAAACGTTAAACAAACAAGACTTTTATTTGGGATGAAAATCAACATATAAAAATTATTAGAGGAATAACACTTTATTTATCCTCTTTTAAAATTAACTTAATAATTTGAGCTATTTGTTCATTTTTCTTATATTCTTTTGAGTGCAATTTATTAAATCGCTCAAGAGTTTTTCACTGATATTAATATTTCATTTGATTATTGTTTCTTTTAATTAAATCAAGATTAATATAAGACAAGGACGAAAGTGTAATCAACATCACTTCCGTAACACCTAACATTGCCGCAACTATCAGCAAGCGTTTCATTTGAAAGGCTGTCTTTAATGCAATTTCTGCAGCTCGTGACAACCTTACCTTACTTTAACGTAACTTGAATGGACATTAAAGTCTGAAGGTAACGAGTCGAGAGTAACATAACCGATCACTGACGATATAAACTAGCTCGTGAAAATCGAGTATCTTTGTCTTCTCAATAGATTGTCTTTGTTTCTCTGTTGCGTTACTCTTGTGCGCCCGTGGCACAACTATGCTGTAAAGCAAGATTGTGCCCTACGGTGCCGTCGTGTTTAGCTACCTAGTTACGTGTTCGTGTGCGTTTCGAGCCGTAGCGACCCCTACCGACCATTTTATCATAATACTTTCACAAACGTTCGCGTATTCCACATGTGCTTGCATAAGCACATTAGACAAAGACAGAAACAGAAAGAGAGAAGAAGTGCTGGAAAAGAGAAGTGGGTTTTCTTGCCAGACACGCGTTCCTACATTTTTAAAACGCCTTTTGGGAGAACAAGTACAAATACTTTTCATTTTGAGACAGCTTTGTGTGTTATGGCAAATATGTTTTTTCATTCCATTAGTACACTGTTTATTTCGAAACAATGTTTCAAGACGACGATATTTATATCAAAGTTATTTATCGTGTTTAGAAAAGTACATAATCTGGCACTTTGACTTCTCTCCAGAAGGATGTCAATTATTTCAGTTATGATAAAGTTCAAATTAATGAAATATATGTGACGATTTGAGATATGCAATGACATTTATGAAATTTAGATTGACGAATACTATACTTCAGAGACGTATGAAGCTATTTTTAAATGCTGTATCATTGATATGAATGATGCTATAATAACTCAGAAATTTATTTTATGATGAAACCTATGAAAAAATGTAAATGGAACTGTTAGTTCAATTACACTCAGAGACATTTGATACACTGAGGCAAATTTTCATGTTTGTTATTACCATCAAAAAATAGTTAAACAAAAATTTACAAGAAAAAAGTTACAAGAACTATATTTATAGTTAGTTTAATAATATTTATGGTTGAAATAACCATAATTATAATTGGAAATACTTTAAATGAAAAAAATATTACAACTATAAAATATAGTGAGATTTGGAATTAACTAAATTATTTTATTAATTTTACTATACAAAAATAATTCTTACAACCATATTTTTTAAATTATGTTTACTATAAAATATTATAATTTCAAATATACAAAATGACATTTATAAGATTATAAATATAACTGTATAAAATATACTTTAAGATATTATGGCTGTAATAACGACTGCATTGAAATATTTACGAATTATAATTTAAATGAAAGATAATTCAATATTATATTCACATGATTTTTTTCAATATTTTTTACCGAGTGAAATTTTAAAATTCAATTTGAATGTTTAGATTTTCCTATATCAATCCTTTGGTTAGAGTAGCGCCGACAATGTCAATACTCGTCGATACTTTTTCAAAACAAACAACGCTTAATACGACATTGTCGGCGCTATTCTAACCATTGATCGATATAGGAAAATCTAAACATTCAAATTGAATTATAATAAATAAATATATATATATAACCATAAATAAATAATTATCACATCCACAATTTATCTTTATTGCAACACTTATAAAAAAACGAAACAGAGCGCTTAAATGCTGGAAATTAGTTTCGAGCTGGTGTGAGGATTGCTTATATTTTGTTTTTTGTCAAGAACAAAAGTCAATTGTTTACTTATTAATAAAATATTATAGTTAAAAAGACTATATTGTTTGGTTACAGTAATTATATTTCATCAGTTGTAATATAAATTTAAAAATAGTAAGAGACAAAAATCACTATTCGATATAGTTAGTAGTACCAAATTTTTGGCTCAGTGTATGCATTTTTATCACAAAAAATACCAACTATAGAATATAAAGGAAAACAAACACATTTTAATACGAGACATAGTAAAATTAGATATGAAATTCAGCAATGTGTTTCATATTAAAATGTGTTTGATTTTTTTTATATTTCATTATTGGCATTTAAAAAAAATAAAAGAAAAAAATTATAAACGTTTATTGTGAATAAAGCATTTTTTATTATAAATGTTTTTTCATTCAACAGAGGAAATATTGAAGTTATAACATGTTATTTGTGTAATACGACGAAATATTGTATAAGTTAATATTTCCAAATATTTCGCATAAGTGTGCATTTTTGTAGATTTTTAATATGAAGTTAGGAAGTATATGTATAGTACTGGCAGTGCAAATAGATCTGCTATCTATTAATCGTCGAGTCCATTGTCGAGATTCTCGGCCGTGCGAAATTCAACATGCCTTGGCTCTTCTA
Source organism: Gryon sp. ZL-2020 (assembly GCA_022817425.1). Lineage (NCBI taxonomy): Eukaryota > Metazoa > Arthropoda > Insecta > Hymenoptera > Scelionidae > Gryon > Gryon sp. ZL-2020. The sequence continues at coordinate 22,127 of JABFPJ010001377.1, read as the reverse complement.
CGCTGAAACGTTAAATCGCGCGTATGGAGTACCAATGCTCGTTCTATGTGTAGGTCCTGTACCTTTATATATATTTGTATGAGACTACACCGTATATGTCGTTTTGTACAATACACTATAGTCAAGTGCACGTTGTTCTATCGATATGCGTCATCCTGTAAAATAAGTTTCTGACGTATTATTGCTGTGTCATGTAATTTTACGTAAATTTATCTACGTTTAGTTTTTCATTTAGAGAAACGTTGAACAAATAAAGAACAGAAAAACAATTAATTGTAAAATATGATCTTAATACAAATTAAAATACATTGTAATTTTATCTACATTAATCGAACTCATTTGAACAAAATTAGCTACAAAAATAAGCATTTTTCTTGATCTTCAGTAATGGTTTCTTAGAATAATTTTCTGGATTCACAGACCCGTAAAATAATAAATATGAGTTCAATTATTCTATACACACGTAGAGGAATACGTATATTATAAATGTATCGCATTATTTATATATTTTAATAAAACTAAAGAAACAGTTTTTGAGCTAAATTAGAATATAAAAAATGTTCTATACGTGTACGTGTAATTGTGATGATATAAGAACATTATAGCGCCTAGTTATGTGTATATAGTATCTTTCTACAAAGCACAAGATGCAAAATGGATTTATACGTATTATCTCATCACACTTGGAAACTACATGCTCTAGCTTGAAGTCTAAGCAGTGTATGGTAATAATGTAATCCAGCTCTCTGTCACCCTCTCTTTCTGTTCTTCTCTCTCTTATATTGTATTGTACTTTTATAATAACTGTTCATTTTATATCTGTCATTTCCAGTAATAAGTAGGTAAATGTATACAAAATACATATATAATTATTTGGTTATTACTGTCAGCCACCGATATATTCAGGTATGTAACGTAAAGGTGAGGAATAAATTTACCTTCGACACTGGTTGATCATTGTTGAAAAAATACATACAAAAGTGTGTATGAATATACACACTGTAACACGAAATAATATTAAACTTGCAGGCAAGCCGCTTTGCTTTCATTGTATGTTTATACATAACATTATGTATAATTAAAGCTGCATGAATGGATGCACGTACGCATACGTGTTTATAAATAACATCTACTCAAACGTAAGAATGTCTTCTTGTATGCATTTTCTCTATTTCTATTAAATTAATTTTAATTTTATTTCAAATAAGACAATAAAATAACATTTAGTTTAGATATAATGCAAAACTTATCAAGAAAAGATTTATTGTTTTCAAAATATTACAATATTCGAAACGTTTAATATGTTTACCTATATAATTTCATTATACAATGTTTATTGTAGAAAGTAATTTCCGATAATATTTATCAGTATTCAAGTAAAATTATACTTCAGGGAAACATGATTCTGCATAAAATTTACTTTTTAAAAGCATAAGTTTGAAATAAAACATTCAGTTAATTATTTATATAAACAATCGTCATGAGACCACATATAAAGCTACGTTGCGGTGAAAGTCGTCATTTCATTGGCAGAATTTTCCTTTTATTGTGGCGATGGCCTCTACGAAATAGCTTGCAAGAGACAGTGACTAAAGCGGTCTCGAGCGTATGAGAATGAGACGAAAAAAGCATGCGCAACAAAAAATGCAATTTATCATTGAGTGCGCGACGATTTGTTTGTGCATTCAACTGCTTCGAATTATCAAATAACTGAAAAGAATAATAATTGTTGAGGGAGTCTACTCCGTCAGACGTTCATTTTAATGAATGACAGTGTATAACATGTACCTTCCTAAGTAATACAATTATTCGAACTTTGCTTATTTTTATTTTTTTTTTTTATTTTTTATGCACACTTTAATAAATGTCTTGATATAATATTTTTATATACTTCTTAATATCCTTTTACTCCTAAAGAAAGATTTAAAATAAATTGAAATTATTTTATTTAAGAAATGTAAAATGTATTAGTTATATTTCTAAGATTTTTCCCAAGAATATAGTATATTATTCTTATTTTTGGCTAAATTTACATAAGTTTTACAACAAGTTGTTTAATTATTTTATTTTAGTTTTGCGGTTATTATGTTAATAGCCAACGTCAAAATGCTTTATGGTTCATTTCTTTACGTGTATACATTTACTCGGCAGTATATTTTATTTTATCTTTTAGTTTTATTCGCCACATCTAAGTAGTATAAAAGATGTATGTGCAGTCGTCAGTGTAAGTCCAAATACCATTTGATGTACTGCCTGCTTTTGTATTCTTACTAAGCGGTCTAAAAAAACGATTAGGAATGTTTTTTAATTGCCTTAATAAAAGTGTAAATAAACATTGTGTAAAATAACATACCTTTGAGTATGTCAGCAGATTGTACTATGATAAAAAAATCTCATAGTGCAAGCAATTTTGAAACATTTGTTGTAATTACTTTCGTCACACGCTTTTGAATGACATTACTTTCTTCTCTTATTTTTGCTGAATTCAATTCTTTTTACCTTTGTCTTAGTCTCTGCATGACCGCTTGAGCTTTTTTGAAGCAAAACTTGGGCACGAAGTTCCTACATTAATATAACTCGAGAGACAAAAAATGAAACAAAACCAACTTGAATAAAAAAGAGAGCGGATAGCGAAATTTGAGGCGACTTAGTAACTTAATATGTCAGTATATATATGTGAAAAACAAAGATGCTAGAAAACTGTATCAAATATAATGTTTTAGTTGTTTTTCAGAATAAATGGAATAATGAAGTGAAATGTGATTTGTCACTTTTTCTAATTGACAACGACAGGAATACAACAAATATGCAAAATTTTCGATTAAAATAATTTCATTTGAGAAATATTATTAGAACAGTGACAATCTAAATTGACATTTATTCAACATTGATATTAGTACTTGCAATTATATTTACCTTAAAATTGAAATTAAATATTCAAAAACTGTTTATTAAAGCTTTTTATTCAAAAAGTATATAAAATAACTGTTTATTGAGTGTACTTTATTGTTATACATAATATATATGCAATTTTCACCAAACACAATTTAATTTATCAATTTTTTTACGTATTAATGAAACGAGTAAAAATGAATATTCTATTTTATTGTTTTTTCTTATATAATTACTCCCTATTGATACAAAATCATATCATTATTTTACAAAAACGATCATGTTTGCAGAGAGTAATTGTAACAGTAATCGCACCATGGCGATTATATTTCGAGAGTTTTAAACAGTTAAAATAACTTTTCATTGTCGTTTATATGGTTCCGCTGCATATTATTATGATACGTGTTCAAAAATATGGTGGGTAGTTTTATCGAGCGTCATCGCTTCAACAACACTGATAAAATTCAATTTCAAAAGTGAGCATGTTCTGAATCGTGAAAAAGTTTTAACATTTTTTATACAGAGCATCGTTACGTGCTTTTTTACTGACCTAGGTAATATAAAAAATTGTTAACAATTGTTACAAGTTTACTTTGTTTCTGTGTACTTACTCAAATTAAATTGAATGTTTTTATATTGAGTAAGTTTGATGTGCTCCTAATTAGGATGCCCTTGGTTGGATATTAGACAGATTTTAGAACAAATTCATAAAAATTTGTCATTGAAAATATCGTCACAATATTCCAGGGATAAAATACATTATCATTTTATTTTCTTAAGAGAAATAAATAGTACAATTTTTCATGGTCAAGAGGCTTTTCATTCTCATGATAGGTTTTTTTGAACTAACTCGAAAAAAGTTTAATAGTAAAACGAACATGCAGAAGTAAGGTGTGCCATATAAAATCGACATATCAAATTGGCCTTTATTTTCGTCCTTTATAGTGCATTTCTAGTATTTTTCGGTATTTTTTCGTGGTTCACCTTACACGTTGCAAGTACGGTGATGTTCTTTACATGTTGTTTGTATAACTTCCCGAAAATGTATATCTTGATATTTCGGGGACAATCGTGACTGGACTCACTTTAACAGTTCTGATATTTTGATCTACATTTGCATAACACATGAATAATCATTTAACCATTTTTTATATATAAGTATTTTGATGTCAAATCTAAATTTGTTTTCTAAATTTATTTATTTCTTCATCCACATAAACTTTTTACGTAAATCAATGTAAAACGAATATAAAGTATGATTTATTATTTAAATTCATACCGGGCTTTCCGCATTTTTGTGATAAGCTTTAATTACACTAGTCATTTTATATGCACGTATTTCGTGACGCTATAAAACTAAATAAATAGTTGCATGATATACGATTTGATGTGTTATTAACAGGCGAGAAAAAAAGTAAAATGTGAACGTATAAACTCTCAGAAATAATATATTAACCATAAGAATACTATCTTTTAAAGCAATTGATTTTATCACAAATTGATTTATGATACCTTTAAGATCTACCTAGTAAAAAGAAAAGATTTTAAGTCACTCTCATTAATAATATTATTATAAAACATTATCGATTGTCAATTTCGGAATTTCTTTTTATACGAAAAAGATTTGATTTTCAGAATAGTCGCATAATGCGCTATCTGTTGCGTGATATTGTTAAATTAAAGCATTACATAATTTCATTCTCAATCAATAGAAAATATTCTTTTCATAAGAATATCCAGAATTAAAAGACCTTATTCTCATAACAAAAAGAAATATTGAGCGGAAAATCATTTTCCTATAAGAGTTTTCCGATATTTTTCCGAAATGGAATGTTCTGAGAATGTAAGGTTCGTTCACTTTATCATTGAATTAATGTATTAATAGAATCAACAAAGTAAGACAACTGAAACACATAAATTCAACTCAATTGGCACGTAAATATTTATCGTCTTCTCATTCGAATGCTACCTCCTTTGTAATCCGGAACATATATTATCAATATACTATTGAAATAATTTCTCTGCAACGACAAACAAATCAAAAAGAAAAAAAATGTTTGGGCTTAAATGATATTAAGTTCTTACTAAATAATAAGACGGAATTTCTACCCAAAAAAAAACCATCTGAACCATTTAATTTTGTCCATCAAAACAATCAATAACCTAGTGTGTTAGGAGTGTATATTGTCAACATATTAATAATATACTACATATTGCTAACATTTTTACTATGTTAAACATTTATAAATATTTTCAATATTTGTGGAAAATAAATTGAAAAATATATATTACATAACAAAGATAATGCAAGATTAAATATTATTATGAAAGAGAATTTTCCATATTTGCACATTTTATTTGTCAAGTACTCGTAGAATAGCATAAAAAAATTGATGACAATCATTTTCGATTTTAACATATCATCAAATCCACCAGTAAAACAAACATTTTTAGCGTTCTGATAATGCAAAGTTATACTCAAGAGTGAAAGGATTCAAGAATTGGAACTTGAAGCGTCGGTCTAAACGAATGCTGTTTATATAGCCAATCGAAAAATCTCAAAGCAAGTTGATTTTCATTCATAATTTTGAACATTTGCTTTTTTATCATGTATATATATGTACATGAATAAATGTGAAACTCGTTACGAAAGATGAATTCGTTATTTTGCGCGTAATGCATATAAATTGCGGCTATTAATTAAATTCAAAATAATGGGTATTAACGTACTTTAAATACCATAAATTATGGAATTCATCGTTTTTGGTCAATGAAAACGTGAACGAGGCAATGCGTGTCTGAGCTCGTCAAGCGAGCATACCCACATGCGTTGAATTTTTTGAATTGTGTACAATAAAGCAGCACGTCGGCAGTACGTTGACGTGATGAATTTACGATCATCGTTACGACAATCGAACTATTGACGTGTAAATACCGATGACAGACAATCGCTGCATTCTGTGCGATGAAAAAAAATATTACATTAATTCAATGAACGGCGCTCATAGTGGCAATGTTATTGTTTACTGAAATCCCTTTTCAAAATAATTCCGCACTATTTTTACAACATTCAGAGTTGTTTTCTGTGACATGCGAAGTTTTGCGTTAGACACTAAAAGGATAACGAGAGTTGAAAAATTGTACATACTTTTTCTGTAAATTTAACTTACTGGTTTCAGGAATTTTAGTATCATGTGCGACTAGAAGTTGAGCCGCCAACGAGGCTCGATGACCAGACGTACTTTCGGCAATGCATTCGTATTGACCGCTGTCCTCTGGTCTTGCTGATGTTATCACCACTTTCGATCTCCGCCTGAAATCAAAAGTTATGCTTTTGTTGAATCGATTATGTCGAATCGATATGTTTCAATATGAATATTATATTTTTGGATTACTTTTTATGGTTTATACTACACACAGTGTCACATGATTTATTTCATTTGTTCGTTCTGTTTTTATATAACATTAGATATTAGTACATTGAAAATGTTTATATCATGTCAGTTTATATCATATTTAAAAACAATATCCAATGTATCAAAATTTATGTAAAAGTGTAATTATAAATATAAATCATAGCAATTGTGGATTACTTTTTCGTTCTAACATTTTTTCAATCATACAATTAAGCTGTAGAATTACGAATTCTGAAATACGAACTATTTGTCTCTTGGAAACTTTATTTTATGACTCTATAGGTACTTTACTTTAGAGCTTCTGCATTAGATTATGTTACAAAATCCGGTTTACAACTTAATAGTATCTCTTTTCTGAGATAGTATCTAACATGTTTTGAACTCGTGGACTTGTAAGTTTCTAACATTTATTTGTTATAGATGCATAATATACCATCTGAGATTCCTCTTATGAATAGCTTTTAGTATAATATTATTATATTATGTTTTATTAATGATAACTCTATAATATCGGATGTTCGAGTGGAGCGAATTATACAAATTAAGCATAAAATCGCGTCGAGCTATACTATAAGTGTACAAATTTTATGTAATTATAGAGTAAATTGTATGCAAATACTTAGCGATATTTTTCTATGCTATTATGATAAGAAATGTCTTCACTGTAAGTGAAGAGTGCAAAGTAAATATTGTATGATGTGCTAATAAGAAATTCACAATTAACCCCAACACTTGAACAACATTTTGCAAATGGAGAAATTCGCAGCTGGTATGAAACTGGACCGTTTGCTTAGTTTGAAATTTTTCTATGCCGTTTGTTTAAGCTCCTACTTGTATGAGTTTTAAAATTCAAACATTATCTTTTACCATTTACATTAGGGAAAATAAAACCATTAAACCAACTACATTTGACAAGGTTACCTATACCAGGTAGAATCTATCACTGCAAAAAATACTGTAAAATTAAAGTATATTTACTTTAAGTTAAAAAGTTTGAGGAAAAACTATTCAAGAAAATTGAAAAGAAATAGGGCAGACAAGTATTATCTTAAAAATAATGGTAAAATTGAAATGTATCTCTAATTTGTTGTTGCTTATGTACAAACAAAATAAACAAAATAAAGGAAACTTTGCCCAATGTATTTAATGGGGAAAATCTCCTCGATGAAATTATCCGATATATGAACGATTTGTATTAAAGTTAAAATTTAACTAGTAATATAATTCAAGGTGAATTATGGTTAGATGAATAAAACATTTTTGAGTATGATTTATTCTTCCAATCATAATACATTTTGACAACTTTGAACCAAGAAATGTTCTTGGAATGCATTCTGATTGCAATCAGTATGCTGATGTATATAATTCGATCTCTGGTATAGTGCCTGCATTTTTTCAAAATTACACCACATGTACTCATTTATTCTTTCGTATATGAATGATCGTAAGTCTATTGGTAAAATAAGAGAAAGTTAAAATACTTAAAATGAATGACTAAGTTTTTGCTAAATTTTGTCTAGTAAACATTATTGTTAAATTTAACAAGGTGTTACATTTTGATAATGTAATGGTGATTACATCAGTGCTATAATTTTCTTCGTAAAAAAGAAAATTATAGCACTGATGTAAGTAATTATGATGTTAAAATTACGGGTGTCGAAGAGACGTGTAAATCATTTTAATGATCATGTACAAATTTAGTCGCTGACATAAAATGTGACTTCATAGAAAATAATGCAATTTATATACTTTTGTTGTTTTTAAGTTACTGCATTACAAACTAAAATATTTTTTATTTGAAACAAGCAACTTTGTAACACAATCCCTTAATTCTGGAAAATTTGAAGTAATTCTAACAAATGCTGTAAAGTTTAAGCAAAAATCAGCATTAGAAATGTTACTTTCTTCTCGTTATCTTAGTGTCATGATGGAGATTCATTATCTGAAATTAATAACATAAAATCAGAACTATCGCAATTTTACTGAAACTTAGAGATTATGTCATTTATATCTATCCACACTGCAATCACAGAGTATAATTGAATGTATTTAAAACTAATTGAAGCTGTAAAACGGTCATTTTTTGAAACTCTGTGATTTACATTGATTTTCCCCACTGGAAATTTAGAAATAAAATAATATATAAGAAAATGTCTGCAGTTTATAAAAATGAAAAGCTATAATATGCATCGTAATGCTATATTGTTTCATTCTGAGTTTATGTTTAAAATGATGACTGTTATTAAAGAGAAAAAAGTATGTTCTCATAATCATAAGGCAGATAAGTCAAGTGTATTTTTTATATTATAGTTAATTACGTGCCGAAATTGCTAGTTTTATGTCAACAGAATCATTTATTAAGCTAGTAACTATCGTACCACACAACTAAGATAATATCTTTTTTAACGAAAAATGAACACACTCAGTGTCATGACAAACTCATTAACGCTGTTATTATCATGGTTATCGAGTTTTATGTAATTTACTTTACCTTTTACTTTACTCTTTAATTTAAAACACGGATTCATTTTGTCACCCTTATTTTAATAACCCAAATGTTTCAGACTGGTGTGAAGTGTTATCTTTAGTATTATCTTTTTGCTACGTTTACTTCTTTTATATACAATGATTATCCAACTGTTATAACATGTAGAAGGTGAGCACATGTTAAATTAAATGATCATATGTAATTTCATTTCTCATTTTTATGCTGTTTTAAAAAAAGCATTAATTTCTTGGAATGCGGTGAAAACCTTAAGGAGATTTTGCATAATTACTATAAGCATTTTCTTATTTCCTTTATAAAGTATCGTTTTCAGAGATCGCAAAGGGAACAGTATTATCCTTGCTGATTTATTCAAGATTTTACCGCATTTATTATTATAATTATGAAATTATTGAAAAAGATACAAATAAGATAAAAGATATAAATTTGAAAATAAAAAACAGATCAATGCTGAATACTAAGCAAGTATTATTTTTCAGTTCAATTTTACTCCCTACTGAAATATTCCAAGCTCCCAATCTATAAGCACTTAGTACTTAGGTTATGTTTCATTCAAAATGTTTGCATTAAGACTCTAAAAAGTAATATATTACAAGACGTATAAGCTCATGACTATTACTGTTAACAGTTTAACAGATAACTAAGAATCAAAATACATCACGAAAAATAAAAAAATGAATGACAAAACAGTAATGGTGTTAAATTTTACTAGAACTGATGGTTAGAACTTGAATAGCTATCATTCATTTGTTTCAGTAACTTAAATTTTACTTAAAGTTATTCTGTTTTATTGTACAGTGCACGCGAAATTTATCACGACAGTGGCACCCCCAAAACATAATGTACTATTACATTTTTACCAGAGTATACGTGGTTAAAGTTATCATAAAGTAAGATTCAAGTTACATGAATAACGTACAAAAATTGTCTTGTTGATGTTAACCTTAATAATTGTATGAATATACACAAAAAGTAATGACTGTAACAATATATAATAGTCTAATATTATTTCTCACTATTATGAAATATTAATTTGAAAGCATACATTATTTTCCGTGATTATATCACGCCAGATATAAATATATTCAAATAAATATACAAGATAAAAAATCTATATTTCATATACATCCAAAATATATATCAAAATTTTTGTGCTTGAAAATATAGACAAAATATAGACAATTATATATGTAAGCGGCAATAAGTAAAATATTTAAGCCTATATAGTGTTGTATATATATATATATCAACAAATAGAAAAAAGTCACTAAAAACATTAACACTCCTAGTATATTATTATTTTTATACTGAGTTATATCAATATATAAAATAAATGATCAATGTATTCGCAATTTACTGAAATATAAAAACACAGCATTAATTGTTTTAAACTAAATATATACGTTATTAAACACAAACTGATAATCAGCAGCAGCATATTTTCAGTTTAAGCTGATGCGATTGTCTACTTTGACTTTAAAGATGCTACTGAAAAAGCTATTAAGTTCAAAGTTGAAGATTATTTAATCTTTTAATTTCATGACAAAGTTTTCCAGAATTTGACTCCACTGATGACAAATAATTTCTCCATAGTACAAGATGAGTAAAATGAAATTACGAGTTGTCTGCGTAAAAGGCGCAAGGTTCTGCCCACAGTTGAGGATCTCTTAAGAGGATGTCACAGTTCTGCTGCCACGGAGTTAGTGTCTTTTGTAATAAGAATTCGATTACATATTATTTTAATAAATAAAAACTACCCACCAATTCTTTATAAAATGTTAGATTATTTTCATATAAAAACATTTGATTACAATTAACACGTTTAAACAAAAAATTGCAATTCGTTTTTTTCTCACTTTGAAAACGGCTTGTGATTTTACTCGTTTAAATTTAATCTAAATTAAATATTTCTTTGATAAAGTTGTGTATAAAAAGTGAGAAAATTGACGAGTTACTTTGAAATAAATTAAATATGCTCCAAGAAATTTTAATTTAGAAATCTGCAATGTCGGTAATGTCGGTATTTGACATCCTCTTAACAAGGCCAATGAATAAAAGCAAGAAAGTGGTACAGCAAAACAGAAAACATTTGAATATTAAAGAAGTAATCACTCACAAGGCATGATCAACCCAATATGTTAAGATACAGGTGTAAATCTATTTAAGCCACAGATAAATCCAAAGCAAGCTTAAACGGGTCTTGAAGGTTGTGTTTCAAGTGTTCAGAGAGCTTAATAAGAATACGAAAATATTAAAAGTAGTTAAAATGTTAAGTGATTAAGAAGACCAGCAGTGTGCGAATTTTTGAGAATATTATTGTTCTAGAAACTGTTTGCAAAATTAATGTAACATGATTATTGCATGACAAGACAAGGTATAGTCTGAGTTGATTCTTGTTTAATGAAACTAAGATAAGCAAATTTAATAATTCAAACACGGCTTTTGGCAAGCTTTTAATCACATCTGATTTAATATCACTCAAGGTTGAAATATGTGTATAAACTGTATACTTTACTTTTTGAAAGGAAACAATTTTTGGGTAAAAATTATTTCTCTGTTTTTTGATTTTTTGGAAACATTATTCATCAAATTCACGATACCCGTAGGACAAGTTTCTGTAGAAGAAGTGCAACAAAGAATAGGAACAAGGGATGATACGGCAAATGAAAAAGAAACGAGTACCATTAATATAAAGCTTTGCATTTTTCAACATCGTTTGCTTAACACTAGCGAACGGGATTCGTCGCGGTTGGTCTGTTAGGCCACTCACCAAGTTTTCCTTTGCCCTCATAGTTGCTTCTCTGTACAAGCGTCTCAACCTCTTTGTCTTCACATTTTGTACACTCGATCAATAAGAGCCTCTTCAAACATTTTGAATCAAGGTTCACACAATGGGTTCACTCAATGACTGCTTGCGTAAGCACATGGATTTTATACACATCAATGGTTTTTACATGTGGATCGCTGCTCGTGCACTTTAAACGACATAATTAACCATGCGTTCGTAATATAAATTATGTAACATCAATCCTTTCGATTGGTACTTTTCAAAAGAAGAAGACATTTTATTACAAACGATCAACTTTGCGGAAAATACTAATAAATTTCTTGCAATTTACATACAAATAAATAAATTATACAATTTGTATAATACCTTTTTAAAATAATTAAAATTTTAAATGATAATTTTTTTATGCTTCTAAGAATATAAATAATATCAATACACTGTATGCAAATCTCACTGAGCTCATTCATCATAACATTTAAAATCGCAATATATATCTTGAAATAGAAATTTAGTTACATCAATATTACGACAATTCTGTTAACTATTTGATCTATAATCCAGGAAAAGACGATCTTCTCTTAACAATTCCTTTGATGCGAATTGAACAGGAAGCTTACGTGTCCTAATTTGAAATACATGTATAATCAATATGCTGCGAAGATGTTAAATATTTAATACTGTAACATTAAATATTCGAATTTTATAAATAATAAAATTAATAATAACTTTACTTTTCATACTAATATATAAAATTGAAAATATGTTTGTTTGTTTTTTTTGTCCTGAAAACTTTCTGACAACCCCCTGACAACCCCCTGAAAATCCCCTGACAACCTCCGACAACCCCCTGAAAACCCCTCGACAACCCCCTGAAAATCCCTCGACAACCCCGTGACCATCCCCTGATAACCCCCTGACAACTGTCTGGCAACCGCCTAAGGGGAGGGGGTCCAAAATCGAGAAAAATTTTGTTTTCAAAAACTACTTTATATATCACAATTTTAAACAACCTACGGCACTTTGGAGGATTTCAGCTAGTTGCTCTCAAAATTTGAGCAAAATCGATTCGGTAGATTTTGCGTGATTGACATACAAACAAACAAACAAACGAACATATTTTCAATTTTATATATTAGTATAGATTGCGGAAGTACTGCAAAACTTCGATTACAATAATGTAATTTATAGGCAATAATAAGAATTGAATAAATTGTCTATTTATTTTGAACGATAATATGAATTTCATGCTATTTTGTATATTTTATGGTTGCAAGAAATTATTAGATGTATGTATATTTACACAAGTTTTACACTAACTTGTTCAAATATCTTTTTTCATGAAAATACTCTTTTAAATCATAAACGATTTGCTGTGGTCAATGACGGCTATACGTTTTCATGAACGACAAGCTGGAAATGCATTATTACAAACTACTTGGCAAAGATGCTTAACAGGTTCTGCAGAATGTCGACGTGACCGTAAAGCGAATCCTGTGTTAGTTTTTTACTTCCTCAAATACATATTTCTTATCGAAAATAGATGCTATATTAAATTTATAAATTGTTAATTTATAAATAAATAAAGATATATGAAGATTAAAAACATTTGTCAGAAAACTGGATTCAGAAATTAATTTAAAAGGAGAAATGAAGCTCTGGCATAAACTGAAAAAAATCAATCTTGCGAAAGACTTTAAACATACAAAAGATACATTTTTTATTATGCAAATAATTACTTTTGAATGAATCAAAAAATTCAATCAAAAGAACTTTTATTATATACTTGAAATTATTTACACATATATATATTCAGATATGAACAACATCATTACATTTGATTAAATTATATTTATACTAAATATCTATAGAGTAATAAGATATTGTTAAAATTTAATTGTATATGTGTATCTTAAACAAAGACATTTCGATTATTAAAATTGAAAAAATTTACTAAAATTATTATAATTTTCACATTTAGTAACTGTAGGTAAGTAATTAATTTTGCCGACCTTTGAATACATTATTAAAAAAATAACAAACTTAATGTCTTTGTTCATAAATTAATTTGTGCAAATTTAATATAAAATTTATTGCAAAATTTTCTTCCATGAGAGACAACAAATATTTTATCAATATATTAATAACCACAAGAACTTTGTCAATATTCAAATTTCAAAATTTAATAATGTTATAAATATGAATATTACGTTACAAACATTCTATCTCGCTGTTTTCTCTACGTAAGGGAAATTCATTTTAATTTTAATAAGTATTAAACAATGTGTTTTACGTGGAAAAATCCAAATAGAAATTTACACAAATAGTGTAAATTTCTATTTGAATTTGAATGCAGCTGAAGTACTAAAAGAGAGAAAGAGCGATACGCGAAAAGAGAGAAAGAGAGAGTAACTTTATTTTGAAAATGGCCAAATTCTTACGAACCTGTTGCAAAGAATGAGATTTTTCTTAAGAAACGTACATCATCGCGGGAGTATACGACTGTGATCGTATTTTTGGTATTTGGATGAAATGGGATCTAAAATTTTCATCGCGCCGAAACGAATCTGTTCACGGTCTCTATCATCCTTCTGACGTTGTCCACTTTAGTTCGTTCCGTAATGGAATGTATTAGACGTGAATCGATCGGCCGGGGAAAGATACATATAATATTTATGTATCTTCGACAAACAAAAAGAGTCGTACGAAAATCGTTTTTGATATTGGGCTTCCAACGGTTCTTCAATTTCCTGCCGAGAAAAATATTAAAGAGGATGTACTTATGTTCCACGACACACCCACAAGACCTTATCAATTCAATGTGTACCTTGGTTGCTCACAAAATATTTACGGTGCACGTACATGTGCGCAAATTCATAATGTATTAATATTATTTATTAAAACATCTGCTTCATGCGTAATTTATCTCGACGAAAAAAGACGCGCGACGCGCCGCATACGTTATTTATGAGCTAATATGTATTATAGTTACGATGGCATTTAATATTTATTACTATCTTGGCATTATGGTACTTAAATTTTGCATTTGTATTATATTAATTTGATAATTTCGCATTTAATGTATTACCGTTACTTATCTCAACATTCACAAGAAAAATGTCCACACAAGATTTTATCTGAAATTTGTATTCAATTTTCGATAATAACAACATGAAATAAGGCTGTGATTTTCATTTTTTTCAATATCAACCATCTTAACATTCATTTGGAAAGTAAAACAATTTAGAAGGTACGATATCTACATACATATTATATTTAAAATGTATTTAGGATTATAAGTGATTATGAATTATGATAAAAATTTTGACTTGAGTAACAATAAGTAATAAGGTATACAACTTTTATCTTTTACTTACTAAAACTCTATTTCAAATGTCTCGGTATTCTAATCATTTCTTTCTAACCAATCTGTTTGCTTTCGAAATTGCTCTTCTGTGCGTTCTTTCTCTGTAATTTTACTTACAAACAACTGTACGACTGGTACTGAACTTGGAAAGCGTATTTGCTGCGAACTTATTCAATTTATCATTGAAGAAGAATGACAAATGTTTGCTGCTTTTTATATTTTACCTTCAAAATCTTATCACCAGCTGCATATCTGTTATGTTCCTATGCGCCAAGATAAATTATTGTCTATTGTAATGATTGTTGTTGTCGTATTACTATTATTATAAATGTAACTTCAATAACTTATATACTATTGTAATTGCAATCTTAAAATAATAAACTTAATTGAATACATTTACAAATTAATATCAAGAACGATCTTATCATGAAAAACCAGTACCTAATTTAACTTCACAGAATGCAGGTTGCCATATAGTAATATTTACTTTTCTTTATCAGTCCAATAATCAAATGATTATTAAACTTGAAAAATATTATAAAATGCTAAGGATTATTTTTACGAATTATGATTCACTTATTAGTAGATTTTAAGATTATTATTTAATAAGATATTATATAAGATATATAATAATATTATTAAATAAGATAAGTAGATTATAAGATTATTCAAATACTTTTATGTTTTTGTTAAAATACTTAAATTTGCAGTAAGTTTAAATGATTTTTTGTATTAAATAAATCTCTAGTATTATATATTTTATATATTTGTATTTTTTATACACTATTTACTGTAATGCAGTTTCTATGATATTTAAAGATTGATCAATTTTTTTTAAATATGCAGAAATATAATTTATTTAATATAATTTAATATATTTATATTATATTAATAAAATTTAATATGATTTAAATTTAATAAAATTTAAATTAATTATATATATATATTCATTTAGAAAATTAGTCAATGTGTCCAATTGTGGGTCAATAGTATAAATATAAATTGAAATACTATATTATGTAGACAATTAATTTGATATTTTTAGTTTTCTGTTATCGAATACAAAATAAGTGGAATAAATCAAAGCTTGGTCAGACATAATCAGACTTAAATCAACCTTTGCTGAAATTGTTTGCGAAAAATTGTTATAGGGAACAGATGAAAATTCAATATAGAATTTTCTTGTAGAAATTGTAATTTTCTCTTTGAAACTCAAATTTCCCGTTTAATTTTACGTGATGTTACCATGTTTACGAACATAAATAAATTTACTATGCGAAATTGCGAAATTTATTTTCGTCTATATTGACTATTAATGATTTTAAATAAAAAAAATTTTATAAAAATTAAATACATTATTATGAAAACATAAATAAACATAATAAAAAATAAATATATAATAGTTAATATAGATTATAGGTTCCTTTTGCGATTTTACATAGTAAATTATTAAATATATTTTCTTGCGTGATAGAAATTCTGTGTGCAAAATTTCAATAGGAAATTATGTACAATTTTGTTATGAAAAATGTACAATTATAAATCCACTTAAGCAATTCAAATAACTGTCAAGTTTAATGCTGTCTCAACAAATATTTGCGATGAGAATTGTTATCAGACTTAAAGCTAGTTAAATGAAATGAACATACATTTTTTAGCAGACACTTTTAGATTAAAACTATATAATATAATAATTAAAAAAAAACAAGTGTTACTTATTATTACGTTGAGAAATAAAAAAATAAGTATGCAAATAAATTGCAAAGCAAAGTAGACATCTACTAAAAATATAACTGTAAGTATTGTCATCTTCTGCCACTGTTAAGAATTGCATATTTCTTAAAACATTTTATTACATTGAAAATAGGTTAATTAATGCAAAAACATATATTATAAAAAGCGACAGAAGAAGAAAACAAATAGGAAACTGTTTCATTCATACCAAATATGATTTTGTTTATCCTATAAATAGAATTTATTTCCCGGAAATAGTTATTTTTCAGAGTATTCAAATTAGTTAGACGAAGCAGATTGTGCCAGATTGTGTTCCGATTATTTAGACTAAATAGAGCTTCATGTAGAATAAACTATAACGATACCCTCTCCCCGCGCGCATTTTAATGATCTGGTATACCGCCAATAAATAACTTAATATCTATCGTGAGAAAATCATTATAAGATACCGAGTCTGTTCCCATATCTAGGTTAATTGTAATCATGATTACATTCAATGAATTTGACAATGAATATGTGTTTTACAAAATAGATTTGACTTTGAATACTAAATGTAACAAAAAGTTTGACATAACATCATTTCACTTTGTCATATTAACTTTTGTAACACAATTTGCATTGCAACGTTAATTTGTCGCTAAATATTATAAACAGGTTATAATAAAATGTAAACATTTACTCATGTGATGTCACAATTAATTATGTGCATAAAGACAAATTCAACGCGCCACATGTGAAGACGGCACGATTGTTTTCATATGCGTTAGATGTCAATTACGATCGCAATTTTGGAATCATTAATTATAAATTGTGTATACAATCAAGCAAACTGGCGAGTGATTTATATATATATATATATATCTGGCACGCATAAAATTACACGTGCGAGGTGCGAGGTGCAACGTCCTCTCCTGGGGACAGAGATATTATACGATTACGTCATCTCTGGCTAACAAAACTGTATGCTGTAATTGTTGATATCAAATTTGATTGAGTGCCAACGTCTGCTCGAGTTCGTTGGCTCACATACACGCACATAAGTTGGCCGCTTTCTCACGCCCGCCATTGCGTCGACTCGCGTCTGCGTCTCATTCTCGGAAGCACTTTCAACAAAGATGCATGAGCGAATGGGCGAATTAAAGCCCAATATTCGTCGTCCTCTTAGCCGAGATAGCTGGCGCTCGTTCGTGTGTGCAAAAAGAGAGTCGACGAGCCTTGAAATACTACATAAAAGCGGCGTAGAAGCCCGACTATAAAAGATAAAAACTTCGACTTAATCCTGCGGAGGTGCAAATTGTGCCTCTTTTTGTCCCGTTTTCATTACGCTACGGCCATTTTATTGGAAACCGTATATGCACCATCAAAACGCTTAGTCTGTCGCCTATTCCATCCCCACTCTATTCTCCGCCGGATGCTACAGGGTTCTGTCAGCATCCTCCTCTTGCAATGTTCCATACAGGTGCTTTATGTTTGGCGCTTTAAGCTCATTTTCAAGCGTTCTTTCGGACGCTTTCGACTATGCCACCTACGAAGTAGACTTTGTGAATTAAACTTTTTGTTTGAACAGATTGAAAAGATTGCTGTTGCAAAGCGAACGCATCAACAGCGAAAATTGATTTCAGTTATCTTGGTTAATGTTTGACAAACTTCAAATGACAATGTTTTTCTTTCGACGTTTGCGATTGAATGTGAAAAGTATTTTGACGTGTAGTAGTTCCATTGAGTCACTTGTTTTTATAACTTTACGTGAACATTTTTACGAAATCAATTTAGAATAATCATTTTTTATCAAAACTGTAAATTCATGAATAGAACGAGAACATGCATTCACTAAAGGTGTACTCTAAATTTATTTAATCATTGGAAAAATTATTATTTATACAAATAAAATATCTGACGCAAATGTATCTATCGATTTCGCTTTTTTCTCTTAGGAACTACAAAATTATATAAATATATTACATGTGTTTTGAATATATGCATAAAAAAGAGTTGAAGCGTATATATTAGTATCTCAGAAATATTTTTCTCACGAATTTTGTTTTTTGAAAACTAAGATTTAGACATGAAATATTTAATAAAAACAAAGATAAATAATTTTATTAATTTTTCATAAGTATTTTAAGTACGACATAAGTGAAGTTTGACAAAATGAATACTCTTATTTACAGAAACCAATACATGTAAAATTATGTATGAAATTATATGTAGTTTGAATTCATAACACATATTTGATATACAATAATTTCAACTATTTTAACAAAAAACTGAATACAATAACTTGTTACATCACTAATTTAAATTCAGTGCACGAAATTGTGGATCAAGGTTTCATTTATTTAATATTTTATCGAGAATTGCTATCTATATTTATATTTAATTAATGTTATTTTGTAAAGATTTTGATAAAAAATTTTGCTTTACCTTTAATCAAAATGAAAGCATTGCCTTTGAAATTTAAACTAATTATATTTTGATTGAATGCTGTTAATACTTATAATTAAATTCAGTGTTAATTACTTTTAATTTTATCGAACATGAATTCATGGTTCTATATGTATTTAATAAAATATACAAAGTTTCGACGTAACGGTAACATAAAACTAACAAAACTAACAAAACTAACATAAAACTAACAAAATTAATTATGCTTAACTGAAAATGGATGATACTAAATATAAATGTGAAATATGAAACAGATAATATTTTAGTAATGAATGAAATAAATGAATAATTAAATGAATAAATTAGAATGATTTAAAAGAAATCTCATTTACATATTTCTGGGTTTTTCATAATAACATAATTCTTATATTATTCTTAACCAGGATCAGATTCATACACCGAGTATATCTTAAATTATTTATAACAGTATTATGAAATTCAAAATACAAGTGCATAAAATTCCATAAATGAGACACCTTTTCCAGCGAATTTAAATGCAGAATTCCAAAAGCACTGCAAAGTCCCAAGTTGAAAAAATACAATATTAATCTTGCCATCCAAAAAATATTATTTTGTAGTAAGAAAAACCACAGAACAATTTGAAATAAAAAAGAAAGTAGAGGCACGCAGCATGGATACGAACGTATAGTCAAGTGTTCATTACGTCTAAAGTTTATTTCTCAACCGTTAATTCGTTTTGCATGTAAAAAGCATAATTTCCTTATACATTTATGCATTAAAAGTGTCTTAAAATTCATGCCATATCTTACTTTCGGAATCCGAAAGTCGTCTAAGGAAGCTATTTCATATATTCCGACGATTTTCCGAACTGCAGTGTATTAGCGGCGCATGTCGGAACGCGGCTTTTACTGAAGCGAATCGCATATAGCGGAACATTCGTCATAATATCGGCAAACTTAGTGAGAAATATATTTAAAAATGGAGTGCGCTTTCGGGCGCACTCTCAAATGAAATATACTTTGATGGTTGCCGAAGCCGTATGTCTCCGCCACCGAGTTCCCGTATGCCTGCCGATATTTCGGAAGCCGGTGTGCTACGCTTATACGTAGATAACGCGCTCCGGCCGCAAAAACGTAACAAGATGAAAGGAAAATCACGAAAGGCAGACGGACAAGCGAGGTGGAATACATAAATAGAACGTTCATGTTTTTTCACTTCTCTCTTTTCTGCTCTGTTTTCCCTTTTTATCCGCAACTCGCAATCTAACTCTCCTATTCACTTTTCCACTGTCGCTGTCTTGTTCCTCTGTCCCATTCTCGTACGCCACTAGTCTAGACGGAGTGTCGATTTTTGCCACAGTCCCAAATTAGAGTCCCCTTCACTTCCATCTCAAGACTTCGTTCTTCCCCGTTTCCCCACCGCAGTTGACATTTTATTTTATTTTTGCTTTCCACGCTGCTTCGTTCTCTTTCTCCCTCTCACGTTTGTTATCCGTGTGCTTTCCTATCCCTCAAAAAGTCTCGACACGCTTTTTATGGCTTATACTTACACATACATGTTAAATTGTTTAAAGGGGATGAACAGACGACGTGGTAAGAATTCTTAATCTCGACATACGCAACGATCTCAGCTTCATTGATGATTTGATTGTAATATAATATATTCTTGGTATATATAATTAAATTAAGTATTTAGAATGAATTGATTAAAAAACAAATTGAATAAATATTTGTTATTGTTGGGTGTGATTGTACGTTTAGTTTTACGTCGACACAAGAACCGTCTTAATTAAACGTTTTGATTAGCTGTTTCGGTTTATGTGTAACATGAAGCTTTACTACGAGTAATGACGTTGATTAAAAATGAATTTCGTAGTCTCATGTCATAGAGAGAGTCTTTAATTTCGAGAAGTACTGCGAGCGAATTGTATTATTAGAAAGTCATTTTGATAATGAAATAGCATTTTTATTCTTTTTTGAAAAGTAACAATTTAATTATCGGGTTAAGGATTATAAAAATAACATAACAAATATGTGTGTGTTAGTGTTAATGGAGATATTAGTTTATTATGTTTTAAATTGTCATTCCAAATTTGTTACAAACAAGTTTCAACTATGCATATGAAATATCCCAAGAAAAAAATTGTCACAGTTTTTAAAGTGCATCTGACCAGATTTAACTGGACTCTGGCCAGAGCTTAGATAGAATATCTAGCGAGATTCTAGCGAGTAACGTCACGCTCTGTATGCCTACCCGACCGGAAAAAAATATAAGTCAAAATATATGTCAAAATATATAACTTTTTGCCGCTGAAATATATTTGAAAATATATTTCAAATTATTTTTTTATATGTCAATATTTTTGCATATATTTTTCAAATATATGTTTACTTATATTTTTACAAATATATTTCAGAAATATATTTGAAATATATATTAAATATATAACTTTTTGCCGAAAATATATTTGCATATATTCACATATATTTTTGCATATATTTCGAAATATATTTTGTTCCGTTAGGGCTAGTTACTGGCCAGTTAAAACTAGTTTCGTAAAATTTATATTAAAAAATGTATTTATTAATTTTATTTCGTTTATATTTTTCTGCTAATCATATTCTATGAATAATTTAATATTTTTACCTATTTGAAAACCACATAAATTATATCACTTATATTTGGGAATTGAACTCTCGTCCTGGTTTTCACTAGAATATTCTGGTCACTTTATCCACTAGACCACGAGCCTCGTTGGAAAAACCAATTCTAATAAAGCCCTTAATACAGCTCCTGAGACCAGTTAAACCTGGCCAGTTCCAAGCTAGAAACTGGCCAGAATTTGTCTTTGATTTATAAGCATTTTTTAATTATTCATTGATGATACCTTAGTTAAAATTGCAATTGGGTTTTGATGTGGCCATGATCAGGAAACCACAGTACCTAATCTGGTCATAATTAGATTTTTAAATTAGGATATTATATGTGTGTAACGCTAGGAATTGATATGGTCCTGATCAA